>VSMD01006915.1:0-30390 GCA_008750895.1 Mirza zaza | reverse complement strand
GGTCATATTGTGCTGGGTCAGTGGCAGCATGCTGATTTATGATCATCACAGAGTAAAGGGCAACATGGATGCACTTAGACACATAGATTCTGACTTAGAACTACCAGATGTTGTTGGCACTTCTTACCATGAGATTTGGTTCATTTAGTCAAAACGATTAGCAGGAAAGCACATGCTAGAATGAATCTACTATCCTGTAAGCAAAGCTGAGGCAATGATGGAGCAAAATAGCTTATCCACAGCAAGTCAGCGGGAAGTTTTATTCTGTCACCTCTCTTCATTAATCTGTACACATGACTGCTTGAAGAGACAGTGAGTTGATTAGGTCTGCAGCACCATCAGCATGCAGACACTCATCACTACTTCTCATTTTCATATGACCCAGATGGTGTAGCGGCTTGACTGCAATTTTCCTTTATATGTGTTTTTAATAGGTTCCTTTTTTAGATATTGACTTTGCACACTCTTGTGGATATTTAAAGCCAAACTGAATTTACTTCTCTTTTAGTAATAACTTGAAGTAACCAGTAACTATATATTTTTTTTAAAAAAACAACTGTATATAATAAAAAAAAAGATTGTTGCTAATTTCCCTGTGCCTAAAGGAAACTTAACATGTCAAAAATTATTACTTAACTGGTTTCTGCAATGTTTTAAGGAAATATAATTGACATACAACTCCCAGGATGCAGTTGATGAGATGGAGGCAAAAATGTCACTTTGAGGAAGAGTCAAAGAAGTAAAATTGACTCTTATGTAGGATCTTAATATGATCAAATTAACCTGGTTTATAAGTGAAGACATAAAAGTGAGGAGAATTTTGTCAGCAAAGTTACACAGAAAGTAAATGAAACCCTGGAGTTATGTTTCAGCTTTACTTTATTGCCCCAAACATATAATTGTATATCCTCTCCTGCATCAGCTGGTAGACCCTACTTCTTGAAACATAGCTATCATTATCTTGAGTCTACTTTATGTGAAAAACTCATTAACTTCTCCATGAAGTCTGCAAATGGCCAAAGGTAAGGCCTAGAGTGTGTACCTCTCCAGGCAAATATTTTTGTGGGACCCTTGTTCATATAATCAAGTTAATTAAAAATATATTATAAAATTCATGGGTGCATCCAAGGTATAGCAAATTATTGATGAAGATTTAGAATGATGTTTAGAAGAAAATACTTCCATAATTGCTTATTGTCCATTCAGTGCATGTGAAACTTCTTCATACTGTTCAAATGCCATTTTTTTCCTTTTACATGTCCAGAAAATCCTTCCAGATTAACTTAATTTCTCCCATTATAAACAAAAGGGAGCAATACTGTTACTATTCACAATTTCATGGCTGTCTGAAAATAATTTGTATTCAAACAACGTAGAATATTTTTTTACCTCTGTAGTTTGCTAATACCATTTATTTAATAGTAGTTACATCATTACTATGATGTTGTACCATTCATCATGCTGTCTGTGAATGATGACTTTCATTGACTGGCTCAAATTTTATTACTGTGCTTCATTGAAGACGACCATAAATTCAAGAAAATATGGGCCGGGCCCGGTGGCTCAAGCCTGTAATCCTAGCTCTCTGGGAGGCCGAGGTGGGCGGATCGTTTGAGCTCAGGAGTTCGAGACCAGCCTGAGCAAGAGCGAGACCCCACCTCTACTATAAATAGAAAGAAATTAATTGGTCAACTAATATATATAGAAAAAATTAGCCGGGCATGGTGGCACATGCCTGTAGTCCCAGCTACTTGGGAGGCTGAGGCAGCAGGATTACTTGAGCCCAGGAGTTTGAGGTTGCTGTGAGCTAGGCTGATGCCACGGCACTCACTCTAGCCTGGGCAATAAAGTGAGACTTTGTCTCAAAAAAAAAAAAAAAAAAAGAAAATATGAACAATAATTGTTTTTTGGTTATGTTACAATGCTATTCTTTTATAGCATTAACACAGAGTGACATATCTTACAACCATGAATTCTCTTCAAATCTTTGGGCTATAATTGTTTTTACTAGAATTTAATCTCTTTTAATGCTGATGCTATACTAACTTTGCACATAAAGCTAGTTGACAAGCTAGTGGGAAAAGCAAGAAGAGCAGGTGCCATCCTGTCTGGCTCTCACATGGCGTGGTATATGATTGACTTCGGAGAAGACAGCATCACACATCAACTGGAGATGAGAGAGAATTGATTGGAAGGGTTTCTTAGCATTGCAGAGCTCTCACAGGAAATAGATCCTGAAATTCCTGGACTACTGCCTGAAGCATGGCACGAAGTATATAAAAGGCCTGAAGGTGACAATCCTTGGTGGCGGTCATGAGAATTTATGGTAAAAGATTCCCAACTACTTTGGGGCTTCACAATGACTACAATGGGCACCATAGTCACAATACTGACAGGCAAGGGCCTGTGCCATAGTTTAAACCCAAGGGTCAGCAGTGTTAGCCTAGAACACTGAATTTTTCTGGTATCTTACATGAGTGAAAGTCACAAAAAATAGTGACTAAGTACCATTCTGGTGGCTCAATCATGCACAATGCCATGAAAGACATAACTCATTTGTAAATAACCAATTTTCCTCGTCAGATTATTTCCCAGAATGAAGGTTCAAACTCCTCAGTGGAAGGGTGATAAGTCAAAACATTTCAGAACATACAGAGTTTTAACAAAGGTATGGCAAAGCAGCACACTGGGTCCTCCCTCCCTGAGCTATGGAGCCAAAGGTGATGGGTCCACCTGCTAATATCCTAAGACGACACTACCCAGGGGCTTAAATTTGTACTATTCATCTGTATATCTTGCATAAAATTTATGCTGTTGTTGAAAGTTTTATTTCCATTCCTATTTTGTTTCTGGCTGTTGTTTTGATTTGCTTCAATTCCACTTTAGCATTGACCTAAATGTAAAACTTTATTTTGTTTAATAAATAACTAATTATTGGGCACTTTCTATTTGATACTAAGAAGTTTTTTTTTTCCTTTTCCTTTTATTTTTTTTATTTTTATTTATTTATTTATTTATTTTTTTGAGACAGAGTCTTGCTCTGTCTCCCAGGCTAGAGGACAATGGTGTCATCATAGCTCACTGTGACCTCAAACTCCTGGCCTCAAGTGATCCTCCTGCCTCAGCCTCCCAAGTAGCTGGGACTACAGGCACATGTTACCATGCTCAGCTAATTTTTTCTACTTTTTGTAGAGATGAAGTCTTGTTGTTCTTGCTCAGGCTAGTCTCAAACTCTAGGCCTTAAACTATCCTCCTGCCTTGGCCTCCCAAAGTGCTAGGATTATAGGTGTGAGCCACCATGCCCGACCTGATACTAATAATTCTATACCCTGGAGAAACAGCAAATACAAAGAAAACAAAACTCTCTCACTTTATGGAGCTTACTTTCTAGTGGGAGCAATATAAGGAGATAAAATTCATAGTGTGTATCTTAACCCATTTTCTGTTGCTATAACACAATACCACAGAATCAGTAATTTATAATAAAAATAACTGCATCTGAGGGATGCGGTGAGCATTGTGGAGGGGAAGGGCATACCTCTAATCCTTGCTAGGGAAAGGCAAAGATATAAAATACAACCAAAATGTTTGTACTCTCATTTTTTTTAAATAAAATAAATAAATAAATAAATTTATTGGCTTTCAGTTCTGAAAGCAGAGAAATACATGATCAAGGGTGGGTATTTGACATAAACCTTCTTGCTGAATCATCATATGGAAGAAGATTGGAAGGGCAAAGTGGCAGAGGGAGGGAGGTAGAAAGAGAGAGAACAAGAGGGGTTAGATTTGCCTTTCATAATGGCACCAATCCTGAGTATAGGGGTGAAGCCCCATGGCCTAATCACCTCTTAAGTGACCCATTTATTAATACTATTAATATGGCAATTAAATTTCAACATGAGTTTTGGAGGAGACAAACATGCAAACCATAGCAGTATACTAGGCATAGATAAGGCATCTTTATAAGAGAAAAATAAAAAGAAATAAAAATTAAAAGAAATAAAAAAAAGAAAAAAAAAGAAAAAGAAAAGGAAATAACATGGAAAGTTCTGTGGGTGAGAAAGATATA
Source organism: Mirza zaza (assembly GCA_008750895.1). Classification (NCBI taxonomy): domain Eukaryota; kingdom Metazoa; phylum Chordata; class Mammalia; order Primates; family Cheirogaleidae; genus Mirza; species Mirza zaza. The sequence goes on along the minus strand of VSMD01006915.1, from coordinate 26,321 downwards.
ACATTAAGAAGGAAAGCTGGGAAAGATCTTGCTGAGGAGGTGACACTAGAGACTAAAGATTGGTGCACAGATCCTCAGCATTGCTAAGTGTACTACATTCAGGGAATAGCAAGAAAGCTGAGAGTTAGGACAGAGTGTATGAAACAGAAAGTAACAGAGGATGAAGCCTGTGAAGTAGGGACCACTTCATGAACATGCAAACTGTCCATGCATACAGAACCCCATGCTCAGAAAAGCCCTACATTTATTTTAATTCTCTGCTTTTGCCATCTTAAAATTCTTAAGAATTTCATTTTGAAGTTGCATTTTGTAAGTAAAGAGTGATGGGAAAATGGAATATGCATGTGGACAGAGAAGATATATATAATATGTGTCTACAGTTCTTTGAACCACATGCAAATATATCATTCACGATGCCCCATGAACTCAGACTTCCAGTGGATTTAATGAAATGTGGAAATTCAGCAAGACTGGAAGCAAATGTAAGGACAGAAACATTTATGTCTGAGTATATGAGGGGCACTGATAACCCTGAGAATACATACTCTCTGCTTACATTAGGATTTGCTTCAAATGCAGATAGAAGACAATAATGTTCTAAAAAAAACAAAAGCAACCATAACATTCTATCATACATTTCTTACCTGTGGCTATCATTGTATGTGTCCATGCCACAGGGTGCCCAGATATTTGCTTAAACATCACTCTGGGTGTGTCTGTGAAACTGTTTCTGGAGAAAAATAGCATTTTGAATTGATAGAGTGAATAAAAGGAGATTTCCCTCTCCCATATGAGTGGGCCTCATGCAGTTATTTGAAGGCCTCAGAAGAACAAAAAGTCCCAGTAAAAGGAATAAAAAGAGTTCACTCTCCTTGCCTGATGGACTGGGAACTAGAATACTGGTCTTCTCCTGTCTTCTTGCTGACTGAGTTGGGGTGGAACTAACCATCAGCTTTCCTTGTTCTCCAGCTCACTAAGCTGCAAATCTTCACAATTTTCAGCTTCTATAACACTGTGAACCAATTCCTGATAATGAACCTCTCTTTCTCTGAAAAAAAAATATATATATACACATATATATGTATATATAGCATATATATTGTTTTAATTGTATTGCTGTAAATTCATATTAGTAACACTATATTTTATTTTATATCTTAATATCTAGCACGGTATGATTCTTTTTGTTTATTTATCTATTTTTAAGATCGACATGCTTATTTGGATCTTAAATTCTAAATATATATTTTAAAGTAAGTCTATGGAATCTCTCAATCTATTCTAATTAAAATGAAATACGTATATATGTACAAGCTATAAAATATCAATGATATTATTTCAGTGTTTCTGCATATGATTTAATGCTATTATTTTTGCATTAAAGTGGCATTGAACAATATAAAGATGAACAGTAAAATGTATGCAATAATTAAAATGTTTAATTATAACTTATAATGACACTAACAAATAAAAACATGACAAGTTGAGAGACTGGCTGAGGAAGAAAAATAAAGTTTCAGATACAGGTACTTTTAATAACATATCCTTCTTGATTTTGATATAAAGTGCCTAATATTTTCATTTTGCACTGGTCCACATAATTAAGCAGCTAGCCATGCTGAAAAGTAATTCTCAGGCCATGTGAACCTTTTAAGAAATTGCATTAAATTTCACTGTTATTCTGAGATCACTAGTAACATTAGAGTTTATTTTAGGAAAAATAAAAAAAGACATAATCCATTTAGTGCTCAGCAACCCCCTAGTTGCTAAGAAGAGTTTTCATAGGGGCAAGAATGGAAGCAGGAGACCAAATAGGAGTCTCTTGTAGTAATTCAAGCATGGGAGGATGGTGGCTGGTATTGGGTGTTCTGAGAAGTGGTCAGATGTTGTTGAACTCTCCTTGATACTGTAGATGGTTAATATTATTGGCTGTTCAACTGAAATTGTCAAGAACAAAGGGATCCAATAAAACTCCAAGGATATTTTTCTTAGCAACTGAAAGCATGCAGGTGCAAATTACTAAGAAGTAGAAGCCTGCTAGAGAAGGGGATTTTATCTTTATATATTGTGGGGAGTGGGATGTCAGCAACTCTTTTGTAAAGATATTCCTTAGACACCCAAGGGAAGATAGCTAGTAAAGAGGTGGAGGTTGAGATGGAATATGGGTTTAGAGGTCTAAACAGGAGATACATGTTTGTGAACGTTTAGTACACAGATTATATTTAATGCCACAGGACTGGAGAAAATTACCAAGAAGTGAGTCTGTATTTATAAGAAAAGAAATATAATAACTAAGACTGTATCACTGTTTAAAGGACAAACAGATAACATCTAGAAGAAACAACTAGAAAGACAGAAAGGAAACCGTTATCTTGATGTCTCTGAAAATTATTGAAAAAAAGTGATTTATTTGTTTGTATGCTTCTTTTCACCTCAGGTATCGAGGTTTGAATTAATCACATTCATCGGTTAATGGTATATTATCATGATTGGTCCTTGCAAAGTCCTCTTGTTTAATGAATTAATTTATTTCTTTTATTTTATTACTTGCCCCCATTCCTCTGCTGCAATAGTATGTCTGTAAGGTATATGTTGTTTGTGTATACACTTGCAAAGTATCTATTTATGATGTGTGTCCATGTATTTTTAACATGAACATTATGTAAATGATAAATTATATATTTAATTAAATTATTTACTTCTTTTAGTAAGCTTTGTCCTTTGAAGGTATAGCCATCTTAATATTACATCTTGTCCATTGTTCTTAACTGCCTCATAATATTCTAAGATTAGAGGTCACTATTATTGCAATAAAGGAGAGAGATAAACTCAATTCACCTGAAACAATAGGTGAGAGAATTTTTAAGCCCTGGGGTGAGCAACTAGAAAAGCAGTGGAAGACATCACAGCAGAAGTTGATCAAGGTGATTAGGCTATCTGTGCTTACTAATTGTCCCTTACCTAAGTTAGGCTCCTGCTGTCCCACAGAAATCAGGAGATCGAGATCAGGTCACTATCTTCCTTAATAATTACACTTCAGAAAGATCACTCCCAGTTCCCTGACAAAAAAAAAAACATTTCTGGGTTGTTCAACTGGTAAGAGTCTGAGAGAAGACTTATATGTTAAAATGGCATAGAAACAATTTACAATTGCCAAGTTTTCTAAAGTAAATAACCCAAGAAAAGCAGGGAAAGGGGACTCTCATCAAGAAGAAATCTGTTTACAGCTTGGTCAAGCTAGAGGGGATGTTACAGCTGTCGTGGTGAGAATCCACAACATTTTAGCCATTCATTTTTCAGAGATAAAAACTCAGCTTGTTTCCAACTTTCTACTACTACATATAATGGTGTGATACACATACCTGATTGTTCACTTACACTCTCCAGCAGTGGAAGAGAATCCCTTCAACTTCACACTTTCCATTATCCAGGTTGCTATTTAAAAGTGACAGCTCATTATTTTTTTAATTTGTATATGTCTGATCACAAATTTGTAGTTGTCATTGTCATAAGTTTTCAGTTTCTTTTATCCTCTAAACCAGGTGTCCTCAAACTACTGCCTGCAGGCCGCATGAAGGTGTTTTTGACCATTTGTTTTTTTTACTTCAAAGTAAGAAATGTGCAGTGTGCATAGGAATTTGTTCATAGTTTTTTTAAAACTATAATCCAGCCCTCCAACGGTCTGAGGGACAGTGAACTGGCCCCCTGTTTAAAAAGTTTGAGGACCCCTGCTAAACTAACAGATTGGCATTTTAGAAATAACAAATATCTTCTGCATCCTGTTTTGTGTTTCCTGGTTTTGTCTTGTATGTCTGTATTGCAAAAAAATTATTAACTAAGCTATAATGAAACAAAAATACAGATAATATATTTTCTTTGATGTGTTCCTTTCAAGCTTTTGTATAAAGCCCTTGCCCACATCTAGGTCACAAAAATGTTCTAATTTTCTTCTATTAGTTTTATAATATACTCTCTCATGTTTGGCTCTTTAATCTATCTAGATATCATTTTTGTGGTATTGTAGGAGAACCCAAAATTATTTTTATCCATATAGTATATCATTTATTCTATAATATTACTAAATATACCATTTTTATATTTGTTTTATGTATTATCATATATTAGGCTTATAAAATTTCACAGATTTGTTGTTTGGCTCTGTATACTTTTACACAGTTCTATTGTTTTTTCTTGCTTTATTATTTATTTGTTTTCCTCCCTTTTTTTATTTCAGCATATTTGGGGGTACAAATGTTAAGGTTACGTATATGGCTCATACCCCCCTCCCCTCTCCCACCCACCTGACACCCGATAAAAGTTATTCCTATATGTCCACTTAAGTATCGATTCATTAATACCAATTTGCTGGTGAGTACATGTGGTGCTTGTTTTTCCATTCTTGAGATACTTCACTTAGTAGAATGGGTTCCAACTCTATCCAGGAGAATGCAAGAGGTGCTATATCACCATTGTTTCTTAAAGCTGAATAGTACTAACACAATAATTTGTTCTTTATTTTAATATCTAATGGAGTATGATTCTTCTTTATTCACATTATTAAGATTGACTTGAATATTTTTGGACCTTAAGTTCTGCATATACATTTTTAAATTAAGTTTATAGAATCTCTCAAGAATTATACAAAGAGTTACTCTCTCTGCTTGTCTTTCATGACCTTGACACTCTTCAAAAGAGTACTGATTAGTTATTTTGTAAAATATCTCTTCATTGGATTTGTCTAGTCTTTTCTTATAACTGAAGTTAAGTTCTGCATTTTTGCAAGAATATCACATAGATGATGTTGTGTTCTCAGTACATAATACTAAGAAGTTTATGGTACTGAGTTGTCTTATTACTGGTGATATTTACCCTGATCATTTGGTTAAGCTGCTGTTTGCCAGATTTTGCTTGTGTAAATTTACTCAGTTTCTCTTTGTAATTGATAATTATCTTCTGGGAGATATTTGAAGAGTATATAATCTTTGTTTCTCCTACTTTTTCTTAACTCTCAGCGTATAACCTATATAGTGTCTTTTGTCTAGGTTTTCTATTATGGTAGTGAATATGCTTTATGTGATTACAGATAATTATTACTTGACCAAGATTTTTTCCTCCTGTATCCCAGAACAGAAATAAAATTCAATTTATATATACATACATTATAAGGTATAGTTTCTCAGATATAAATTTCTCTTGGAACAATTATAAAACATCCAGTTTTACTGTGTGCTGGCATGATAATATTTTCATTTCTCCAGCATTGCTATTACTGCCTTGCATTTTAATTATCTACATGGATGTCTTTTCATGGCTCTCTTACTGTTTTAAATGGCATGAATTGTACCTTAATATTTGTAATCTCAGCATTAGGACAATGCTAGGCACACGAGAGGTACTGAGTACATATATTTGCTGGACAAATACATATATAAATAATACACTTGAAGAAAAAGTAAACTCAAGAAATATCCTGAAGAAATACCCTAAAAATATGAAATGTGTTATAGAACATGAAGGTATGATGAACTAATGATGGGTTTTTTTGTCTTACTAAATTAATTAGCTTTATTAAAGCTTTGGGTAGTATAAATTTATAATAGCCTCTATGAATTTTGCCAAGTCTTTCATAATTTATCATATGAAATTGGCAACTAAGGATCTGTTGGACACATAACAAATTAAAAACAATAACAATAAAAATAACAAAGGAATTATCAAAGTAGGTAGTAGAGACTAGTCATGTTTAAACAGTGCATCAAATCATGCTGTTATAAAACAGTCATTTTGGTCTCTGCCAGTCCTTGTGCTACTGAATTCCTAATAAGACTAGTGTTATTTAAAGTCAATCTGGTTTCTCAAAATGAAAATGTTTTTCCAAAAATAGGACAGAAAATAACTGAAAAAGTCCATGAAGAAAAGAATGTGTGCCTAAGTAAGATAACAGCTATATATAATAGATATAGATGAGTAGACATATATCTATATCATTGTTATTACTGCTTTAACTATCCACTAATATATTTCCCCATGTTTCTCCCATCTTTATTAATGGTACCAGACAGCATCCTATTATTTGTAAACACAAATAATAACCTATAAACCATTTAGGATTATATTGGACATGTGGTAGGCACTGAATATGTACTCAATGGATGAATAAATTAATAAATAGCATACATGAATGGAAAGAGTGAACCCAAGAAATATGCAAAAATACTAAAAATACTAGTGTGTTATATTTGTAAAAATGTTAAGGTATGAGGAACTAATCACCTGTATTTTGTATATAGTTTGTTTTTATCAGGGAAAGAATATAATCAACTTTATGGTTTCTTTCAGATCTAAAATATGAGAATGGAAAGAAACTACAAGTCAAATTTATAGAAAAGGAAGTGGAAATTCAAGCAGAATGCTACAGGGGAGATTTTAAAAATCTTTATTTAATATCATCTTTGGCCTTGGGAGAACCAAATTCCATGGCAAGGGAAGAAATGTAGCTCACCTCATTTTTTTTCTGTCTTATAGTATTCAGATGCTTCTATATCAATAGGCATATAAATCAAAGGGCCTGATAGAGCAAACGATTGATATAATCTCTGTGAACAAAGGATCATTTAAGAATATAAAATTGAGGGAGGAAAAAAAGCAACAGGGGATGAGTTAAGAAGCCACCAGGGGAAGGAAAATAAGATGTTTTAATAGCCAAAATCACTTCCCTTTAAAGTGACTGCCAAGAGAAAAAGCCCATTAGTTTTGGAATTCTCTTCTTCCAACCACTCCTATGGAACCACCTGCCACATGGCTAAGAAGCAGCTGTCCATATGGGAATTGGCTGTTTGATTAGGTATCCTGTTTGTTAATTAAATCAATTTTTTTCTTTAGCTCTCTTTCCAAATTAACTTTTGGCAAAATAATAAATGTTTATATTAAATGTAGGCTGAATTTCTCATTGATCTTTCTGAAAATAATGGTAAACCTTAGTAAATATTTTCATTTTATATACTGTCAAAGAGAGACATGATTCTGAGAAGCAATGTATTATTTAAATTATTTCAAATTTTCAATTGCGTACATCAACAAATATTCTCACTAGTTACAATGGTAGAGCAGGCTAATGGTTGTCATAAAGGAGTGGTCGATAAAGGCTGTAATAGATGTGTGATCAATGTCAAAGAAAGGCATCTACTTCATACATGGAGAATTTTGGTAAGGATAATAGATTAAATCATTGACAGTATTAACACTAGACACCATTCTTAACAATACAATGGATATAGGAACCTATATAGAAAATAATACCAGAATAGAATAATTCTCTTACTAGTTTGCCTTAATCAGAAACTTTGACTTATTTAAATAATCCTAATAACTCATATTCTGCCTGAGAATCTCAGCATCTAATATATCATGTTTCTGGAATGCTCTTTCTCCAGATATTAGCATGAAAACAATATTTCATTGAGATATTCTGCTAAAATATCATTTGATAGAAGAGGACTTTCTTAACTACTCTAAACTCCTTGCAAAAATGATTTTTAAATTATACATTACATGTATTTGCCAAAAAATCAATGACAATATCCATAATTTCTATTGCTTTTGTCCTGCAATTAATATATTACTCTGTTTTGATGTGAAATGTCTTCTTTAGTCCTAGATACATAACTCAAGACATGTTTCTGTCTTTGAGTACTTTAAAATTTTTTATAGTGGCTTTATACATAACACTACTGTGTGCATAAATCATTTGACCATAACTATGCTAAACTATATAATTGTTAATTTCCATGTGTCTTTACACGTTTCGTTCTATACTTTTAGCTTCCCTATATAAGCTTACCAGCAATAGCCACTTTGAATATCACTGTCATTTTTCTTCTTGAGCTAGGTATCATTTAAGTTCAATATATTTGACTTTGATATTAAAAACATGTTGAAATAATTAGAAATCATGATTATAAAATATATGTATATACTACATACAATATACTATGTTATATAAACATATATTAATATGTATGTACATATATACAATCTATAATATTTGCTGCATTTATTTACTTATTGTAGTGAATATATCTAAGTATCTATTGAATATCTCTTGAATAGTCTCCTTGGAATCTTTTGCCATCATGAATATATTTCCTTTCTTTATAAAATTAACAATTAAGGTTGGTCCTTACATAATAATACTTCATGACTCAGTTTTCATGAATACCTCAGCTTTATTTTATTCTTATAATCTGTGTGACTTGTAAGTCACTATAACAAAATTATTAAAGTGAATTAAATAACTCAGCTTTCACTAGCTTATGTTATCATAATAAGCAACTCCCAAAGCTTGTTGACTTATACTCACAAAGTTTATTTCTCCTTGATATTATGAATACATGTTGGCCGCAAGTCTTCCTTTTTGTGTGTCTTCTCAAATCTGTAAAGGAAGCAGAGTTTTCCACAACCGAGTGGAAGCAAAATTATAAAACCATGTGAGGGCTCTTAATTTACTCAGAAGTGGTGCACATGATTTCTCTTAATATTTTATTGGCCAAAGCTAGTCACATGTCACATGATGAAGGCTGATATCCATGAAGCACAGCACAATCTTCTTACAGGGATGAGTAGCCAATATATAGGAACAATAAAATCCAGAACCACAAAAGTTACATCAAGTTAAAAAAATAAATACAAATAATTATCCTTCATCTGATAGATAAACAATTAACTCTAGCATTTCATTCATATACTAAACCAAAGCATTTTAAAAATAAACCATATTATCTCTTTAGTTATTATAAGAATATAGAAAATATATGACTCAAAACTTACTGTATTTTTAAGAATCTCATAAATTATAAAATTACTTTCAATAAAAAGATGCATGCAAAAACTTTTTGAAATGTAAATAAAATCTTATTTACCTAATATAACACATACAAATACTTATTTAGATATTTAATTCTTTATTTAAATACTTAAGTTTAATTAGAAATGTGGAACTCTTAATACCATTGTACTCTAAATTCATCAGAGAAAGGAAATCTGAACAAAAATCTTCTGAAAAAGAATCAAATCCATTCTTACTAAAAGGGCGTTGTTCTGAATGTTTTCCATTTGTACTTTGATATCCATTCCTCTCCACTCTGCTTTGATGGATTTCTTGTCCTCTTAACTTCCAGTTGAGTTCAGCCAGTGAGAAGCATTATTAAGAGATAGAAGGGTAGAAATGAAGTTGGCATATTTTCTTCTGGAATCCTTTTTTATTGTGTGACCAGAGAGTGCCATCTTCCTTATCAGTCAGCAACTCCCTTTAGGTTAACTTTTCCAAACAGCTTTCTCTACCTTTTGTTATAGAACCCACTCTCCTCTTGCAAATTCCAGCATAGTGGTGGCAATGCTTATGGGTCCTGGAGTCCCACATAATTTCCTATTAGTAGTTTCCTTTCATTCTGCCCACATATTTGTATGGTACTTTATTAAATATTCCTCAATCAGCACTTTTGACTATGCCTTCTGTTTCCTCACAAAATCCAAACTGATATATTCATTAACAATTGAATGATATATTACTTTTTTTGCTTACCAGCTATGCATGATAACAAAAAGAAGAAAAATAGAACCTATTCTTGAAAATCTACTGTCTTCTTTATTTCTAGCTTTTACTTCAGTACCAGCAATGTTCACTAACAGATTCCATAGAGATTGTACAAAAATCTAAAAATCTGAATCGAAGCGTCTATAGTGGACTATATGTTACTCATTCTATGGATAATCAAGTTCTTTCTTAGAGATATGCTATAAAAATAAGTCACTAAAATCTCTTTGCTCATTATTGGAGGGGGAAATGGCAGAAATTAGTGAGAAGGAAAACATGTTTACACAGTGCATAATATATATTAGACACTGTGCTTGACTTTTTCAAATGCCATTTTCTTAGACTACACTTTTCATGAGGAAATCTTTATTTAGTAAGTACAATCTATTTCTGAAATTGAGTGACGATACAAAGAAAAAGGATTAATTTGCTTATTGATTTCACTTAGAGTAATAAAAAGATCCCTAAACCTTATGGAATATTCTTGTTGAAGCTACACTAGAAATGGACCATCAAGCACAATCATTGCTCTTATTCCTATTGACATACACCATCAAGAAGAGTAATTTAGGACACCCTCAAGGTCACTAAGAAAGAGAATGATTTCATTAAAGCTATCAAACTTAATCATTGTGTTTCTCATTATACTCTCATACACTTCTTTAACAGAAATAAAACTGAAATTTGAATTAACTCTAAATATGTTCACCAGCAGATACTTATCAGGAAATGTAACCAATACACAAAAAATTTCCAAATATACAGTAGTGTGTGAAAGGCAAGTGCAATTATGAAAATGGATAAAACTAATACAAGATATATAGCATGATTCATATAATATTTCTCTATTCATAAAATTTGAGAAAATTAAATTCAATGGCACATATTCTTATCCCATTATATTGTTTTTAACAATGTTAGAGAAGGTGTTAGACTACTGAAAATAGATTTCTCAATTAAACTTAGAGTCTGGATGAAGCTATAAAAGAAGAGCAAAATAAATAGAAAAGTGTACATTATTTAATGCATTTTCCACTTTTACAGACATTTGTGGGTTTTTTGTTTTGTCTTTTGTTTTGTTTTGTTTTTTGAGACAGTCTCGCTCTGTTGCCAGGGCTAGAGTGCCATGGTGTCACCCTAACTCACAGCAACTTCAAACTCCTGGCAAGCCAACCTCCTGCCTCAGCCTCCTGAGTAGCTAGGACTACGGGCTTGCACCACCATGCCCCACTAATTTTTTTCTATCTTTAGTAGAGATAGGGGGCTCACTCTTGCTCATGCTGGTCTCGAATTCCTGACCCCAAGCAATCCTCCTGCCTCGGCATCCCAGAATGCTAGGATTACAGGCATGAGCCACCACTGGACATTTGTTTTTATCTTGCAAATTTAGCTTCTTTTATTTTTACCTCAAGTATCTTTTAAAATACAAATGACGTTCTCGAAATACAAAGGAAAATTTCATGTCCTCAGTGCTTACACAAGGAAATTCCTGGAGGGTGTCTGGCCAATTGGCTGGTACGGTTCTTCCTAGTAAAAATTGTTTTAAGACAAGAAATAGTCCCAGGATGATCTTTCCCCAGGATTTATTTGTATTACAAAGTGGAAATTGTAAATCATAGAGATAGAATGTACTCAGCTGTATGCATATAAAGGTAACTAATGTTTATGTAAAATGCAATAAAACAGATGGAAATAAAAAAAATAATGAAATACACAAAATAAAAAATATAGCTAAAGACAGACGTCAGAATGCAGTTTAAAAATATCATCTTTGGACATGCAAACAAAAGAAATAAACCAAAATAAATATTGCTTTTGAAGTATAAAAATGAAATAAAATTTTAGTTGTGGTGAAGTTATAATATTTTTTTAAATGTGTGTAAGGCTGGGTGCGGTGGCTCACACCTGTAATCCTAGCAGTTTGGGAGGCAGAGCCAGATGGATTGTTTGAGATCCGGAGTTCAAGATCAGTCTGAACAAAAATGAGACATCCATCTTCACAAAAAATAGAAAACTTAGCCAGACATGGTGGCATGTTCCTATAGTCCAACCTACTTGGAAGGCTAAGGAAAGAGGATCACTTTTTGAGGTTACGGTGAGCTAAGATGACACCACTGCACTTTAGGCAAAACAACAGAACAAGACTCTGTCTCAAAAAAAAAAAAAAAGTATATAAACAGAAATGACATATGGTAACTCTAAGAAGAAGCCATTAGAGCCAAATTGGTTTTGGCAAAGTCTTTTTCTTCCCTTTAACTTGAGGTAAAGGGGTCACAGAGAGGGGCTGATCATTTCTGTCACTCTGGATTTTAGAAAGGTTATGACATAAATCCACAGGTGACCCAGGATGCACATATCACATGGGTAAGAAAGAACCTCTTCTTTTTAAAACCATTGCAATTCCAGATTGTTTGTCGTACATAACAACCAGAGCTATGAAAATAATTTTCTGTCATAAAAAATACCTAAAATACATAGCATGGCCAAAGGGGCAATGCACTTATTGGAAAGGAAACTCTTACTTTATATTGGTAAAATGGCTATTCATAATTGATAATATTAAAATATTTAGTAAAACTCTTCCCTGTGATAACTTGAAAGACAGACAATCTCTCCAAATAATTTATTGCTTTAGATAAAGAAATGGTAAAAAAATAAATGATGGTAGCTTGAATTGTTTTCCATTGGCTTCTTTAGAAAAAAATGCTAAATGAAAGAGTTAACACAAAAAAAAATAGTGTATAATAATAAAAAATTAAAGGGACATATAAAAACTAGAAATTCTATAACTAGCAGTTCTCAAGTTAAAAATAATTCTTGTTTTTAATCAATAGAAAATAAGAATGTCTTCAGGAGATAAGGACCCGTAACAACTTGGTTCTTATGATACCTTAACTTATTGACAAGGCATAGGTCAAAGATGTGATTATCAAATTATTTATAAAAACGTCTGAGTAGATTAATTTGCAAAACAGTGAGTTTTCTAAAGTTATATAAAATTGCTCAAAGAGCAATAGTGTGGCTCTCCCTTTAATGTATGAATGCTTCAAGTTGACCACAATTAGGTCTAGGGAAAGGAAATTTTAGGAAAACATGTGTGGGTGTGGCTATCAGTATAGGAAACAGACTGAAATTGCATAGACAAAAACCAACTAAATTTTGAGAGCTTTCTACTGATTGCCATAAAATCCTGAATCCTTTATTAAACATATTATTTGGAGACAGAAAAGGGGTCTCATTGAGACTCCTTAATCCTAATGATAGGAGACCCTTGAAACAACTGCCCAGTGGCATTTTAAATTGCTATGAATCACTACAGTACATAATTTATGTCTCCCATTATCTCGATCCCAAATGTAAGGTTTATGGTAGTTATCCCTTTACTGTTCCTCATTTAGGGTTAGTTAGCATTTAGAAGTAACCTACCTTTTTAGGTCACAGGCCCCAGAGCAAAAGTAGTCACATCCAGATATAATTTAGAGAAAATGAGGTCCTAGATGTGAGTTTATTGTTAAGATTTTATAGCATACTTAGTTTGCCTTTCTTCAGGAGTGGCTGATTTTGTTTTACATGTGAAATGAAAAGAAATGAGTATCTGTGATCAGGGGAAACTGTAGTTGATTTCACTCTTTTTTTTTTTTTGAGACAGAGTCTCACTTTATTGCCCAGGCTAGAGTGAGTGCCGTGGCATCAGCCTAGCTCACAGCAACCTCAAACTCCTGGGCTCAAGCAATCCTGCTGCCTCAGCCTCCCAAGTAGCTGGGACAACAGGCATGTGCCACCATGCCCGGCTAATTTTTTTTCTATATATATTAGTTGGCCAATTAATTTCTTTCTATTTATAGCAGAGACGAGGTCTCGCTCTTGCTCAGGCTAGTCTTGAACTCCTGAGCTCAAACGATCCGCCCACCTCGACCTCCCAGAGAGCTAGGATTACTGGCGTGAGCCACCGCGCCCGGCCTTGATTTCACTCTTGTTCAAAATATTTAACCAGCACCACATAGTCATCAGAATTGATATATACCATCCCTCATTTGGGGAATCATAATATTCTTTTCATTTTAAATAACACTTATCCATGTGACATGCTTTGACCAATGAAGTATGAACTGAAGTAATGTTTGCCATGTACATGAAGAGCTTTTAAGAGTCATTATTTTATTCTACCCTGATCCATCTTTTCTTTCCCATAAGTTCAGCAAAATCATACTTGGGTTTGGTCATTTAGCTTGGATCTCTGACGCATGAAAACATGTACAGGTATTAAATACAACCTGAGATAAATATGTAGCATGAGTTAAATCCTTTTTTGTAAGCCACTAATGTGTTGGGATTGTTTGTTACCATAGTATAACTTAGCCTATGCTCATTAAACACAACGTGAAAAATCAATTAAATTGTTTAAAATATAAAAAAAATTAAATCTGGAAATTAAACTCAATCAAATGCCACTATTGTTTTTCTTGTCTTTAGTATTTAGCTGTTAGTGTAAAATTAATAAATATGAATGACAAAGTTTTTTAAAATTTGTCCTAAGTGACTTTTCACAAGATAATGTAAAAATGTGTATTTCCCAAATATTTTGGCTTTTTATCATTTTTAAGTCATACTGACTTTGGGGATAAAAGATAAAATATAGAAAGTCGCAATTCAGTGGCTTTCTAGTCTACAAATATCCAAAGAACTATAATATTATATAACGATTTTATGGCAATAATAGCAAGACTTTGAGTAAATAATATCTATCCTCTCATTGCCTCTGGCGATAATAAAATCAATTTCAAATCTTCAAGATTTGACCTTCCAAATTTATAGCCATCATTTTCAGATTATTAGATAAATCAAGAAATTTTGTAGTTCTTATCAAGTGCCATTTATTATCTTCATTGGAAACAACAGGGAATGATCCATTACATTTTTCTAAACATGAAGAATGTTCAGTTGACAACCAGTCTAATATCAGTAGAGATGATGTACCACCTCTTTTACTGCAATTGTAAAACACCTTTATGTTTCTATGATCTGTTTAGGTATGAACTTTCTAAAATTTTGGAAAATTTGAAAGTTTTTCATCAGACATGATTGAAATACAGATTAACATTAGTTAATACTGATTGACATAAAATTGACAACATTATGTGTGTCTGTATATGTGTGTTGTGTGTGAGGGGTGTACTATCGTTCTCTCACTTTTTCATTAATGTTCTATAAAGCCAAATGTTCTTTAGAACTGTCATTAAAATATCTAATTTTTCTCCTCTGGCGAGAAAGTAAATTTAATTTTATGTACTGTCACCTTTTCTGAGTAGTTATAAAAAAGATAAAGAAAAAAGTGAATAACACCTTTAATTTATTGAAAATAAAATGTAAAATTCTGTATATGTTTTCTTATTCAGCACACAAATTGATAATGAAATTTCTATAGTCAGAATGTATTGAAAGTTCTTAGAAATATTTTTAGCATCCATGTTTGACATTGACACCTCTTCTGGGTTAATCCCTCACAGTGTTTTCCAAAAGATGATTACTCCTCTCTCATATGAATAAAGTGTTGGGGATGGCCAGTTAATCTGCTCTCCTATTACTACACTATGATTATATCTTTAAAAAATATGGGTCAATCATAGAACCTATACTTCTAATTATAATGATGGATTAAAAAAATAGACATATGACCTGAACAAAACACTGAAAATTCACCCTGACACCCTTGATATTTAGGCAGTCAATAAAGCATGGAGGCCAGTCTCTGTTGTGATTATGGAAGGCTATGGCTAGATTTCTCACAAATTGGAGAAAGTTCAGCTAATAAAATAGACTGAGTCCAATCCTCAGGAAGAAAAGAGATAGCTAAAGAGAAGAGAGTATAATCTAACGTAAATATCTAATTAGAGTTTGCCTGAGATGAATACTACAGTGATTTTGAATTATTATTATCTAAAATTGAAATAATTGATTTTGCAAATATTTAAGAAAGTCAAGTATGAAAAATAGGGGGAAATCTTTTATAATTTGATAAAAACTAATTATTTTTCCCTTTTATTTTATCATATTATGGAGGTACAAATATTGTTAGGGTTACAAATATTGCCCCTGCTCCCACTTCTCTCTCCCTGATGTGCCCAATCCCCAGGTGGTGTACACCACACATGTTATGTAAGCATACACCCCTTTCCTCCTCCCTGCTCTCACCTGGTCACCACCCGATAAAAAGGTTTGTTTTTTTTTTTCTCTTTTTTGTTTGTTTTGACATTTTTGTTACATTGTATATCTTTGCCTCTCCCTAAGAAGGGTTAGAGTTATGCCCTTCCCCTCCAAAATGCTCACCACATCCCTCAGATTGGGCCCCCCTCAACCATTTAAAAACCATAGTTTTAATTAGTCAGTACCAATTTGATGGCAAGTAGATGTAGAGCCCATTTTCCATGTCTTGTGTCACCTCACTTTGGATAACAGGCTTAAGCTTAATCCAGAATAGCATAAATGGTGCTAGCTCACAGTCATTTCTTAGGATTGAGTAATATTCCATTGTGAGCATATACCACATTTTAATTATCCACTCATGAATTGACGGGCACTTGGGTTGTTTCCATGACCATGCAATAGTGAATTGTGCTGCCATAAACATTTGGGTGCAGATGTCTTTATAATAGAATGTCTTATGCTCTTTTGGATAGATGCCCAACAATGTTATTGCAGGGTCGAATGGTATTTCTATTTCTAACTGTTTGAGGTATCTTCAAATTCTTTTCCACAAAGGTTGCACTAATTTGCAGTCCCACCAGCAGTGTAGGAGTGTTCCTGTCTCTCTGCACCCTCGCTAGCATTTGTTGTTTGGGGATTTCTTGATATAGGCCATTCTTACAGGGGTTAGGTGGTATCTCAAAACTAATTTTAATATATTTTATCAAAATAATATTGTACTGAACAAGATAAAACTTTGCGCTATTTAAATCTTCTAATTGATATGATAATTGCCAAATTTAGTTGATCCATTTGTCCTAGTAATGTTATCAGTTTTGCTTTACATATTGTGAATATATTAAACATATCTACATTAATCTTCCTTGAGAATTTTCTTATCATTTTGGATTGATCCTGTCTGTACACTGGAATAAAGCCAACTTGGTCCTGGCAGATTATTTTTTGTGTGCTGCTGAATTTGGCTTGCTA
Organism: Mirza zaza; assembly: GCA_008750895.1. NCBI lineage: Eukaryota > Metazoa > Chordata > Mammalia > Primates > Cheirogaleidae > Mirza > Mirza zaza. Next base: position 9,556 of record VSMD01006915.1, on the reverse strand, counting down.
GAATTTTATTGAAGATATTTGCATCTGTAATCATAAGGGATATTGGTCTATAGTTCTCTCTTTTTTTCTTTCTTTTTTTTATTTTTTATTTTTTTTGTCCTTTCTTGACATTGGTATCAAGGTGATACTGGCTTCATAGAATTAGTTGGGGAGGATTCCTTCCTTCTCCATGTCATGAAATAATTTCTGCAGTATAGGTAACAATTCTTCTTTGTAGGTCTGATAAAATTCGGCTGTGAAACTGTCTGGTCCAGATTGGTTTTCTTGTTGTTGTTGTTGGAAGATTTTTATTGCTGCTTCGATTTTGTTGTTTGTACTTGGCCTATTCAGGAGTTCTATTTCTTCCTTACTGAGACTTGGGAGGTTGTATGTTTCCAGGAAATTGTCCATTTTTTCAATGTGTTCAAGTTTACGTGCATAAAAATTTTTATAGTATTCACAGATGATATTTTGTATTTCTGCAGTTGTCGGTTGTAGTATCTCCTTTTTCATTTCAGATTGAGCTTATTTGGGTCCTTTCTTTTCTATTTTTGGTTTATCTAGTGAGAGGTCTATCAATTTTGTTTATCTTTTCAAATGACCAACCCTTCCTTTCATAATCTTCTGTATTATTTTTTTGTTTGTTTGTTTTCAATTTCATTTAGTTCTGTTGTGACTTTAGTTATTTGTTTTCTTCTTCTAGGTTTGGAATTGGTTTGCTCCTCCTTTTCTAGTTCCTTGAGATTATTCATTAGACCGTTGATTTGTGATCTGTCTTTTTGATGTAGACATTTAAGGCTATGGATTTTCATCTTAGGACTGCTTTTGCTGAATCTCACAGATTTTGATAACTTGTGTCCCCTTTGTCATTTAGTTTTAGGAATCTTTAGATTTCCACCTTAATTTCCTTCTTGACCCAATAATTGTTCAGCAATAGGTTGTTTAGTATCCATGACTTTGTGTAGAATTGAGTGTTTCTGTTGGTGATTGATTTTTAATTTTATTCCACTATGATCTGAGAAGATGCATTGTACAATTTCTATTTTTTTTTTTTTTTTAGTTTGTAGAGATACTTTTTCTGGCCTAGCTTGTGATCAATCTTAGAGAATGTTTCATGTGCTGATGAGAAGAATGTAAATTCAGTAGTTTTTGGGTAGAATGTTCTATAAATGTCTGTTAGTCCCATTTGCTGTAGAGCCTCATATTACTTCAGTAGTCATTTATTTTCTGCTTGGAGGATCTGTCCAGTTCTATCACTGGGGTTTTGAAATCCCCAGAAATTATGATTGTGCTGTTTATACTTTGTTTAGATCTAGTAGGGTTTACTTTATGAATCTATGCACCTGTGTTGGGTGCATTAATATTTAGGATCATTATGTCTTTTTAATGAATTGTTCCCTTTAGCATTGTTTAATGATCATATTTGTCTTTCTTTACTATTGTTGAAGTCTATGTTATCTGAAATGGGAATGGCTACACCTGCTTACTTTTGATTTCAATTTGTATGAAATATTTTTTTCCATCCCTTCACCTTGAGAGTGAACGATTCTTTGTGGGTTAGATGTGTTTCCTGAAGGCAGCAGACACTTGGCTTGTAATTTTTTTTATATATATGCAGCCAGCCTATGTCCTTGAGTGGGGAAATCAACCTGTTAATGTTTATTGAATTGATAAATGTGATGCATTTTTATTCATCCTGTAGGGTAGAAGCTTATCCTTTGTTTTACTTCTTGAGCCATTATTTTGTATGGGCTCTGAACTTTAGCTTTTGGGTGAATTTACATGGGTGGTTTTCTGTTGTGCTGATCGATGTATGTAATACAGATCCAAGTTCTTCCTACACAACTGGTCTGGCCTTCACAAATTCTCTTAGTGTTTGCTTGTCTGGAAAAAGTCTTTATTTCTCCTTTATTTATGAAACATTTGCAGGATAAAACATTCTTTTGTGGCAGTTGTTCTGTTTGAGAAGACTGAGAATGGGGTCCCAATCCCTTCTGGCTTGTAAGATCTCGGTTCAGAAGTGTGTAGTTAGCCTGATGGGTTTTCTTTGTAAGTTACCTAATATTTTAACCTTTCAACTCACAGGAATTTCTCCTTTGTGTTAACTTTGCAAGTCTAATGACTATGTTTTGTAGTAATGCCTGTTTGTAATGAATCTCTCACGTGTTCATTGAGCTTCTTGTACTTGGATATCTAAATTTCTAGCAAGAACAGGAACGTTTTCCTCAATTATGCCCTCAAATAGGTTTCTAACCCTTGTGTTTTTTCCTCTTCACCCTCAGGGATGCCTATAATTTTTATATTTGGTCTCTTTACATGATTCCGTATTCCTTTTATGCTTTGCTCCTTCCTCGAATTGTCTGTTCTTTATCTTTTAGTTACTTGTGTAATTCAAACATGTTGTCTTCAAGCTCTGAGATGGTTTCTTCTTTCTGCTCTAGTCTATTCTTAAGACTTTCTACTGTTTTTTCTATTTCCTTGAATGAATTTTTCATTTCCAGAAGTTTTATTTGATTTTTTAATAATTCAATATTTTTTATTTCAGAATATTATGGGGGTGCAAATGTTTAGCTTACATATATTGCCTTTGCCCCCCTCCTCGCTCTCATAAGAGCTTCAAACATGTGCATCCCCCAGATGGTGAGCATTGTGCTCATTATGTAAGTATATACCCATACTCTCCTCCCCCCTCCCATCTGCCTGACTTCCCATAAACGTTATTCCTAGATGTGTACTTAGGTGTTGATCAGTGAAACCAATTTGCTGGTGAGTAAATATAGCAGCACAATTCACAATTCAATTTCTTTAGTGAATTTTTTATTCATTTTCTGAAATTTTTTGTGGCTTCTTTGTGTTAGTTTTCCTTTTTCTCTTGGATTTCATTGAGCTTACTTATAATCCATATTTGGAAGTCTTTATCTGCTATTTCAATATTCTGATTTTAGTGAGTTTCCACTACTAGAAAGCTGTTGTCCGCTTTTTGGAGGTTGTCTTCCTCTCTCATTCTTCATACACCTAGAGTTCTATTGCTGATTCCTTCTCATCTGGTGTTGCTTCTTAATTTTTTAATTTTCTTTTGTTTATATAGGACTTTTCCCCTTGACTCACGCATACAGGTGTGTTCGTAGCATGTTGGGTAAGAACATTTGGCTTTACTTGTGGGTGCTTTGATGGTGATCAAGGTTCTGGATGGATGCCTTGGTTATAGATATCCTTGGTGTGGTGGTTTTCTCAGTTGCTAATTGTTTGTAGGCTATAGGAATGGTGAGCTATGTGAGTGAGCATATTCTGTGATTCTCTTTGATGAGGGAGGATGGAGGTCTTTGAAATCCTTTCTCTTTCCCCAGCCCTGTGGTCTTCTTAACAGTGTGAGTTGTAAAGGAAGGCCCAGTAGTGTTCGTGGGTAAGAATCAGCCACACCTTGTATGATTGAATCAGTAGATGCTGTAAAGAGTATGCCAATTGACCTCCCTGTCAGTAGGGGGCACTTGCCAGTAGGAACAAGCTGCAGTGTTGCTTTGGAGTTCTGTGAGCAGCTTTAGTCCCTCATGAGAAGCACGCAACTGCCCTAGGTGGTGAGTGGGGCCCTGGAACTTCAGGTGAGTCCTTATCCTCTACTAAAGCATAAGCAGGTGGAGGAGTGCAGTCAAGCAGGGCTTGCTTGGGTGGGCTTGCCTGCAGGCTCCACAAAATTGGCAAGGTATTCATTTCAGCAGGTGTAGAAGTATACTCCCCCAGCTTCTGGGCAAAGCCAACAGGGAGGTTTACTTTGCTTAAAGCAGTTTCAGAATTTACAGCTGTGAAATTTGGTAAAAAAATATATTTTGACTACCTAATTTTTTTCTAATAATTTTCTTTTCTTCTTATTCTTTATGTTCTATTCTTTATGTATCTTCTTATTCTTTATGTATGTTATGTCTAAAATGAAGGTGATTTATCATATTTTTTTTCTCTTCATTAAATTGTGAAGTAGTAATGTTAACATTGTTCCTTTGATTCTTGTCTCAAAATATTAGAATTATTCCATATATAATTGTTTCTTGAAATACTCATGAATAAATCATATTAAAACATACAAAAATAGATCTTTAAGATTATTTACCTATTAAAATTCTGATGACCCCAATAATTATACCACAATTAGAATTATGATTTAACCTAATATTTACTATTCTGTGTTTAATATTTGGAATATTTGTAGTAACATTTACAGAAATGATAAAATAACGTTGTTGAATACACTACACACTTTTTTATATTTGTCTTAAATGTAAAGCCATTTTCCTGTTCAAAGAAATAATTTGAAAGACTTTAATAATGCTCTAACATAAAAACTTCTTTCATAAACATAATTAATAATCACATGTTGGTTTTTATAGTAATGAATAAACATTTATGCATTTAACTGATTGATAGACTTTCAACATAATAATTATTAATAATAAGGTTTTTTTATTCCAAGTTATTTCTAGACTCCTTTCTTAAAATTGAAAGTGAATATATATATTGATAACAATGTGAATGCCATGTATTTTTTTTTTTTACAAACATTACTGACTGCTAATAGATACAACAAAAATGTAAACACTAACATGGTCAATGATTCTCCATTAATTGAAAGTTCCCAGAAATAATGTTGAATTCAATATCCATCTGCAAATGTCAAAGGCAAAAGCAGCACCAAAATAATAAATTTAAGTCTAATAAAGGGGTGAAAATCTACTTCACATTCACTAACACCAGTTCTATTTTATGCACCATTATACTCTTGCTTTTTGTTGCTTCTCTGAGAGCTTATGTTCTATTGGTCTTTCGTCTATTTCCATTTTTCCTTTCTTCTACTGCCTCAAGCAGCTCTTTTTTCATTTGTTTATTTTATTATTTTACCTATGATTATTTGCCAAATTCATATCATCTTAAATTTTATTAAGACTGTAAAATAGACTTTTACTAATTATTTTTACTAGTTTTCCTAACTGCCTTTGGGTTACCATCATATACAATCATTTGAAGATACAATTAGTTAATCATGCACGGTATTTCAGGCCTCTAATTTGCCTATACAAATGAGAATGATTTTTCTTTATCTCCTCCAGTTTGTTTCAGATCGCTGTTCAAAACTTTTTTTAAAATTTTAACTTGGATATTTATTTATTATAATGAGTATTACCTGCTAAGTATTTCTGAGAGAAATGAGGAAAAAATTGTAACAATCAACAATTCCATTTGCAGAACTTAATTTCTGTCTAAAATTTTGTCTTTGTAAGTTTTGAACCAGTTTACATCCAGTCTCTTTATTTAGGTTTGGCTTTCTTTCACAACAAGGAGAAATTTTCCACATCATGGAGAAATCCCTTTTCACTGTTACCTACTTTTCAAATTGACTGGGGCTTCTCATCATAGCTGAATTTTAACATTTAATCTTCATCAATAAAATGTGGATTATTCTTAACTCATCTCCCACAATTTCCTGCCTCAGCCAACATGATTAATAGATAGATACAAGTAGAATTTATATTAAAAGTTATGACACTGGTGTTTAATTTCTTCATCCAAAGTTTCCTCTAAGTGTTTGGCAGTTGTGTTACAGTATGCTAAGATAGTGATTATTTCGTCCCTGGCAGCCAGAGTTCCTGCCAAAGTGTCTCTACTCAAAGGCAATCTCAGTTTTTCCTACTGAACTATATAAATATTATGAGATTCTGTATATGTCAAGATTTTCCAGGTATTGGAAGAACTGTCTCAGATTATTGTCATCAGATTTTTCTAGAAGCTATATAATACATGTTAATATGGATATAGATTAAATTCAGAATGAGTGTAATATATAGAAAGTTTTCTGCATTAATTATTAGCTTTATTGGGCATTAAATATTTGACAATTTCCCCCAAGGATTAAAAAAAACAGATATAATGAAATTTGGGTATTATCCTTATAAAAATATTTACCAATGTTAGATAATCCTCAGTATTTTGATTACTATTTCTGAAGATGTAAGAATTCTCAGTCAGATAGTTAGCTCAATGAGAATATTCATAATCAATGATCTGATTGTCTCTGTTAATACGTAGGAAGATGCTGGCTGGTTGAGGCATTAGGGTCACTAACTCAATCTCTTTGGCTACAGGACCAGATTACTAGTTGCTATGAGATGTAGTTATCATTACTCTTCTGAAATAAATAAATATATAAATAAGAACTAAGACTACTACTCCCCATACATACAAAAACAAGGCATTTTAAACTCATTTATGTTTAGTTTGGGGATGACTCAGATTTTTAAAAATGTTTCCTTGTTATCATTAAAGTCAAATAAAATTATTCTACTACAAGAAGACTTTTCAGGCCACACACTCCCAAGAGAGTCAAAATGTTTCAAAAAGTTAAAAATTAAACCTAATATGCTTTAAGCATTTTTTATTGTTTAGAACTAACTATATCTCACATTTTATGGGTATAACTTTAGAATTATAATATTCATCATATTATAATTATTCAACTTTATACTGAGTCATTATTGTATTATAAAATTGTAACAAGTTATATTGGCTAATTTCAAGGAAACTGGGAAAAGCTTAATAATGTAAAATTAAATGATTAAAGTTTAAAACAAAGCAAAGTCACTCAAATAGCAATTGAGAAATTTTGTGTTATTAGGCATTTGGGATGGTCTAATTAGCAATTTTAAAATCTAAATATGACATTTTTTTGTTGGTTTGTTCAGAATTCATTGTATGACACACAAGCTCAAAAAGTGTGTATTTCTATGAAAATTTTTTGACAAGAATTAATTTAATAGATGTTATTACATTTATACTTATTTAAAACACATTGAGTACCNAAAGCAGATAATTAACTCCAACTACATTTCATAAAAGATGCAAAAACTCCCTCTGTGAATAGAAAATTCATTTATCAACTCCTGCACAAGGACTGAAGAAATTAAAAGTACTGAAGAATTATATATAAAAATACTAAAAACATAATGTTTAAGTCAGATTTATGTATGCATCTGCAAAATAGCTGATGATGCATGGCTCATCACAAGATGTATGAAAGTCATTAGGAATTTAAAATATTTTTAAAGTTCCTTATTCTATTTTAAAAGTTGACTATATCTACTTTTTATTCCAAACTTAAAAAATCATGTAGTGAATAGGAAAGAATATCTAAAGCCTATTTTTTGTTGTATTGTTATGTTGATCAGTTTTCACAAATTTCACTTCTGAGAAATATTTTGTCCTCAGAATTTATCTTTGCTTCAGAAATTGTATTACCGTTCAGTTCTATGACTTACAATCTCAGTTCAATTGCTATTTACCTGATTAGGTAAGCAGCGTTCCAAATATTTAGAAAATAAAACTTTTTAATGTAATATTACTGAGCTTTTGTTATACTGAGAAAATATGTTTAATGTGATGTATCTCCTTATAAAATAAATATTACTAACCCAAATGAAACAGCATATTAAAAGATAATATCAAACTGAGGATCTGCATTGAAATCTGAAGAGCAGTATACAAATATGTGATTTTGCCGATTTTATTGTAATCAATATTTATTGATTGTAAAAAGATAAAAATACAATAATATCTATGAAATTATCTAAAATAGCACCTTGTTCATACTTGATATATAATAACCTTTTGTTGAATCTGCGAAAAACTTTGCCTAAAAATTAGAGGTAGAAAGTATACAGTATTTGTTTTCTTCTTATGAGGATATAATTTAATTGATAAAGCAAAGAAATGGATAAATTTAAAATAATTGCTTAGCTAATTCATGCTGGATCATTCATGATCTGGATTGAAGTAAATTATTTTTTGGAGTGATTATAGCACTTTTTTTGTACACTCTTTACATTATTTGTATCTAGGTCATATATCTGATAGAAGATAGGTACATAGATATTTGATTTTGGAACCACTTCCTAAATACTTGGCATGAAACTTAATACTTTATATACTCTGTATATGTTTGTTGTACAACTTCTCAGTAACAATGACAGTGATTGAAGAAAAATGATAAGAATAAGTGATAAGTTCTAAGTATAGTAGCGTGAGCTGGGCTGTGGGGACTGGCTACCACTGGGAAGAAAAAAATATTAGAGGATAAGTGTAAAAACATATAAAGAATAAAACAGCATGGCAAAAGAAAACAAGCAGGTGTGCGTGTGGCATGCTTGGGAAACAATGATTACACAAATTTGGATGAAACTAAGACTATTGAATGGTTAACTGGGAGAAGCACTTCTGTTTACAGCACTGTAACTCAAAGAGAAGTCAACTTACAATGTTATAAATAAAATACATATGTATGGTGTTTTTTTTTTTTTTTTTTTTGGTAAATGAATAGGGAGGGCACAGCCTTGACTTGGCAGAAACGTTCACAATCACAGAAACTAAGCAATTGGATTCACTCATTAACTTCCCAACCTTTCTTTTCTGGCACACATTAGAGCATACAATAATTATGTAATCCTGGAATGTTAAAATCTGACAGCTCTATTAAAAGTCTTTCTGGTATTTTTAAATGGTTCTGCTTCCCCATCTGGCAAAGGTCTCAGAATCTCTATAAAATATAACTATTCTCATATTTTCAAGTCATTTGCTTTTTGGTGAAATGCATTGCAAGCCCAGACACCATGCTGAGGACATCTGCATCTGAACATCCTGAAGCATCCCTGAACCCACAGCAAACTTTAATGAAAAATTACCTAGCACATTAATTTGAATATGAGTGCACAGTATTGGTTTTCTTTCTCTTTTTATCTCCAAATAAATTCATCTGAGGGTCATTGCTTGCTGTCTTACAAAGTTAAGGAAACATAATGTAAATATGTAAAAACTAAATTTATAAATAAAATTAAGGGTGAAATTGAGGGAGTCAAACTTCATAAGATTTCCCCAGATTCACTTAGGTCACCTATTGTACAAAAGAAAATTTTATACAAAATGTTATGGCATATGAACGAATTTGGAAAGCTTAAAAATTGCAATTAACATCATATGTTGAGCTGTAATTTAGTACATCTAAATGCCAAGCCCCTAGATATCTTCACCTTCTTTCTTATAAGCATGTGAATTATTGGAAAAACTTTATATCCTAAAATCATTTTCTATTGAGAACATTTATTTTTCGTTCTCTTTCCAGACTAGGAAAAATTCCAAAATTGTGAGCCTTCATACACTCCGTACCTCTCGATAGCATTTTTCACAGAACATTTAGAGACAGATTCCCTTCGAGACACTAAGTTCCATAAGAAAGGGTCATCATCCAGCTAAATCACAGCTTTACCCCAACTGTAAACCAGTGTCAACATACAGAAGACAGACATAAATATTTATTAAACGCATGCACCTGTTAAATTATTACAAAAATACTGAGTGTTACAAAGAAGAAATAAGAGCAATTGATAAAGTTGGTAAAGTTGGACTTCTATGAAGTCACATTTAAACTGAGATTTAAGGTATGAATAAGGATTGTCTGTGAAGGAAAAGTAGATTATTAGAGTGTAGAGATGGGCATTCCAGGCTGAAGAAACTACTATACACTCAATAATTTCTGAATCCCTAA
>VSMD01006913.1:0-131590 GCA_008750895.1 Mirza zaza | reverse complement strand
TTCTTTTGGCACGTGGATGTCCATTTGTTCCAGCGCTATTAGTTGAAAGACTGCTCTTCCTTGGTGTGCCTTTTCCTCTTTGTTAACAGTCCACGTGGTGTCTGTGAGTTCTCCAACTTTGTTTCTCTTTTTCAGATTTGTTTGGACTATTCCAGTTCCTTTGTCTTTCCATATAAAATTTAAAAGCAGCTTATTGATACCCAGAAAAATAGCCCACTGAGCTTTTGATTGGAATTGAATGAAATCTATAGATCAATTTGGAGAGAATTGTCATCTTGACCATGTAATATATGCGTGTGTAGATATATACACATTAATACAGGGTATCTCTCTGCTATTTAGGTCTCGTTTGATTTATTTCATCAGCGCTTTGTAGTTTTCAGTTTATAATCCTATATACACTTTGTTAGATTTAAGCCTGTTTAAAACTTTTAGGAGCCACAGGCCTGCTTTTGCTGTTGTGGTCATTACTAGTGATCCCTGAGGGAGGGAAAACGAACAACGTGGGCCCGAAGGAGGGCTCCATCTCACTGTCCAAGAGCAGCCCCACACCTTTCCTGAGTTAAGGAGCTGGAACTGGAAGTCTGGGAGGCCCAGACTGGAGTTGACGGGCAGAGTGCGAGAAAGAAGAAGGGAGAAGAGAGAGAGAGAGAGAGAGACTGCGATTGCACGCTGGAGATCTGCAAGTGTTTGGGTCGTAATTAACCTGAGGACCAGCCGGTGCACACATGTGAGGAAAACACCGAGTCTGGGGAAAGAACCGCCCAAAGGAAGGGCGGGAACAATCAGACAGTGCACCCAGGGCTGGGGATGTTTTGTCTTGCCCAGCAGCAGAGTGGAGACCTTATAGCACTTTGGGTAAAGTGCTCAGAAGGGTTCTGCCCCAGTGGTGGGGACAATTGTCCCTCGACTAAACACGGCCCTGCTTCTGCCTAGCAAAGCAAGGCCAGAAGGAGTCAAACTACTTCCAAGGAATTTAACTGCGTCCCAGAACAAATTTCAAGAATATCTACGTGAATACAAAAATAATCACACAACTAAGTAAAATTATTTTGAAAACCAGCGCAGATGATGTATGGGAACAAATAAAAAGCTGCCAGGCAGGCAAAAGACGCAAGCACTCTGAGCCATGACAAAGAGAAAATTAAATCAATGAACGAGAAATGACACAGATGATAGAAACAGTACAGAAAGACATTCAAATAATTATTATTAATATTAATATAGCTATATTCCATATGCTAAGGAAAGTAAAGGAACGATTAAGAATGTTAAGTAGAGACATGGAAAATATTTTTTTAAGCACCTAAATTGAACTTCAAGATATAAACATTACGATGTGTGAGAGGGAGTGTATATTGGATAGCATTAACAGTAGATTAGACAGGACAGAAGAAAAGACCAGGCAGCTGCCAGGGCAGAGGAAGTCCTTGGGGGGAAGGAAAACGATACAGAGCGAAGCTGGAGCCCCACAAAGCAAGGGATAGTGCTGGAAACAGGAACTACGTGGATAAACATATGGGACTTTCTTATTAGTTAAACCTCTTTATAAGGCATTTGACTCTTTTTTGACTTTTAAAACTGTAAATTGATAATTTATGATTGTATAAATTAATGGGGTACAAAGTGATGTTATGATTTATGACTACAATGTGGGATAATTAAATCAAGCCTATTACTATATAACACCACCTCAGATACTCAACATTTTTGTAGTAAAAACATTTGAAATTTATTCTCATAGCAATTTTGAAAGATATAATACTCTGTTATTAATTATATTCACCATGCTGTGTAATAGATCTAAAAAAACCAATCGAACCATGTTGCTCCTGAGATTTTGTACACTTTGGCCAACGTCTCCCTATCCTCCCCCCCCCCCCAGCCTCTGTGACCACCATTCTGCTCTCTGCTTCTGTGAGTTCAGTCGTTTTAGATTCCATATGTAAGTGAGAACATGCGGTGTTTGTCTTTCTGTGCGTGCCTTATTTCACTTAACCTAATGTTCTCCAATTCCATCTATATTGTCACAAATGACAGAATTTCCTTCTTTTGTAAGGGTAAATAGTATTTCTTTTTTTTTTTTTTTTGAGACAGGGTGTCATTCTGTCCCCTCAGGCTAGAGTGCAGTGGCATCATCATAGCTCACTGCAGCCTCAAATTCATAGATTCAAGTGATCCTCCTGCCTCAGCCTCCTGAGTAGCTAGGACTATAGGCACGTGCCACCTTGCCCCGCTAATTTTTTCTATTTTTTTGTAGAGATGGGGTCTCGCTCTTGCTCAGTCTGGTCTTGAACTCCTACCTCAAGCAATCCTGCCTCGGCCTCCCAGAGTGCTAGGATTACAGGCATGAGCCACCGCACCCTGCCTGAATGGTATTCTATTGTATATATACACCACATTTTCACTATCCATTTATCTGCTGATGAACAATTAGGTTGATTTCATAACTTGACTATTGTGACTAGTGCTGCAATGAACGTGGGAGTGCTGACGTCTTTTTGACCAACTGATTTCAAATCTTTTGGATATATACCCGGAAGTGGGATTGCTGGATCAGGTAATTGACTGTTTAAACAAAAATAATAAGAATTTCTTGTGGGGTTTTTATAAAAGTAAATGTATGACAATAATAGCATAAAGACTGAGAGGAAAGAAATGAATATATACTCTTGTAAATTTTTTATACTACACATGAAGTGGTATAATATAGCACTTGAAAGTAGACTACCAGTTAAAGATATATGCTATAAATCAACCACTGAAACATAAAATCCAAAGAATTTTAGCTAATAAGCCAACAGAGGAGATAAAATGGAATCCTGAGAAATATTCAATTGATCCAGGAGAAAGCAGAAAAGGAGTAAAAAGGCAACAAAGAATAGATGAGACAAATAGAACACAAATAGTATTAATAATGGGGTCAGACTTAAGCCTAAACATATCAATAACCACTTTAAATTTAAATGATCTAAACACCTTAATTAAAAGGCAGAGATTTTGTTTTTTAAAGTGTACACTGTACACTATCTAAGAAATTAATTTTAAATGTAAAGACACAAATAAATTAAAAGCAAAAAAAAATGGGAAAAGATATGCCATGTTAACACTAGTCAAAAGAAATCTGAGGTGGCTATATTAATATCAGACAAAGTAGGTTTCAGGGTAAAGAATATTGCCAGGTACCAAGAAGGTTATTTCATTATGAAAAATAGGTCAATTCATTGAGAGGACATAACAATCCTTAATGTTTATGCATCTAATGACAGAGCTTCAAAATATTAAATATGTGACATAAGTGAAAGGACTAGAAAAAGAAGTGAATAGTCCACAATTTTAGCTGGAAATTTAACATCTCATTCTCAATAACTGATAGAACAAGCAGAGAAAATCATTAAAGATATGGAAGACTTGAACAAGACTATCAAACCTCTGGACTTAAGAAACATTTATAGAAAACTTCACCTGATAATGGCAGAATACATTCTTTTCAAGTTCACATTTACCAAGATAGACTAGATTTTGAGGCATAAAACAAGTCTCAATAAATTTAAAAGGATTCTTTCTTTGATTATAATGGATAAATTAGAAATCAATAACAAAAGTATCTCTAGAGATTCTCCAAATATTTGGAAACTAAACAACATATTTCTAAATAATGAATGGGTCAAAAAAATCAGAATGGAAATTAGAAAGCATTTATTATTAGAACTGAATAAAGTGAAATACATCATATCATATGATATTGATATATCAAAATATGTGAATGCAGCTAAAATAGTATTTGGGGGAAATTCAAATCTCTCTCTCTCTCTCTATATATATATATAAAATAAAAAGGTCTCAAATCAAGCACCTCAGCTTCCACCTTAAAAACTAGCAAAATAAGATTAAATTAAACTCAAAGTAAACAGAAGAAAGGGAATAATGAAGATCATATTGGAAATCAATGAAGTAGAAAACAAATTTAACAGAGAAAAATGAATTAGTCCAAAAATAATTCTTTGACATTAATCAAGTTTCTAAATCTCTAGCCACAGTGATGAAGAAAAGAAGAAGAGAAGACACAAATTACCAATTTCAGGCATGAAAGAGGTGAATCACTACAGAGTCTACAGGCTTCGAGAGAGTGATAGGGGAAATCATGAACAACTTGACAATAAATTTAGAAACTTAGATGAAGTGGACAAATTCCTTGAAAGACACAAACTACTAAAGCTTACTCAAGAAGAAATGGATAACTTAAGTAGCCATATGTCTATTAGATAAGTTGAATTTGCAGCGAACTTTCTTACAAACAAAAACTAGGCCCAGGCTGGGTGCGGTGGCTAACACCTATAATCTTAGCACTCTGGAAGGCTAAGGTAGGTGGATCGATTGAGGTCAGGAGCTCAAGACCAGCCTGAGCAAGAGTGAGACCCCGTCTATACTAAAAATAGAAAAATTAGCTGGGCGTGGTGATGCACCTGTAGTCCCAGCTACTCAGGAGGCTGAGGCAGGAGGATGGCTTGAGCCCAGGAGTTTGAGGTTGCTGTGAGCTAGGCTGATGCCACGGCACTCTAGCTTGGGCAACAGAGCGAGACTCTGTCTCAAAAAAAAAAATAAATAAATAAATAATAAAGAAAGAGATTATAGCGCCTGTCCTGCTTGGTGACTTGCTCCCTTGCTGGCTTTGAAGAAGAAAGCTGCATGCTGTGAGCTGCCCCTGGTGTGGCCAGGAGGTGGATGCCACTGCCAGCAGCCAGCAAGACACAGAAGCCGTGGGTCCCGAGGCCTGCAGGGAACAGAGTGTGCCAACTGCATGAGCGTAAGGGCAGATCCTTCCCCAGGTGAGCGCAGACGACACCCGAGGCCCCTGCCAACACCTGGACTACGGCTACGTGAGACCCTGAAGCGGGAGACCCGGTTGGCCGTGCTCCAATCCCGGACCCACAGAAACCGAGGACAGCGAGGGTTGTTTTATGGGAATGTCCCTCTGGAGAAATAGGTCCCTAATGCTAGCAATGTCATACTGCACTGTTGGCAACTGTGTCTTTTGTTGCTCAATAGCATGTCTTGGAAGGCTATTGGATCTGTTATATACATGTGTATACGTGGCTCTAGTTCATGCCTTTGACCCGCTGTTCAGTACTTCACAGCACTACTGAAGATGTTTTAGAGCTTTTATAATTATTTGCTTTTCTTTTTTTTCAGAGAGAGTCTCATTCTGTTTTCTGAGCTAGAGTGCCGTGGCGTCCCCCTAGCTCACTGCAACCTCAAACTCCTGGGCTCAAGCGATCCTCCTGCCTCAGCCTCCCGAGTAGCTGGGACTACAGGCATGTGCCACCATGCCTGGCTAATTTTTTATTTTATATATATATATGTTTTTAGTTGGCCAATTAATTTCTTTCTATTTTTAGTAGAGATGGGGGTCTCACTCTTGCTCAGGCTGGTCTCGAACTCCTGAGCTCAAACGATCCGCTCACCCCGGCCTCCCAGAGTGCTAGGATTACAGGTGTGAGCCACCGCGCCTGGCCAACTTTTTGCTTTTACAAATATTAATAATACCGCCAGTGATGTTCTTCTAGGTGTCTGTGTGTACCTCTGTAGGGTAGAAACCAACATGTGATTGCATCTTTTTTTTTTCTTTTTTGAGACAGAGTCTCTGTCACCCAGACTGGAATACAATGGTGTGATCACAGCTCACTGCAGTGTCAGACTCCTGGGCCTAAGCAATCCTCCTGCCTCAGCCTCCCAAGTAGCTGGGACTACAGGTGCCCACCATCACACCCGGCTACTTTTTTTATTTTTTGTGGTGGTGGGCTCTCACTGTGTTGCCCAGGCTGGTCTCAAACTCCCAGCCTGAAGCGATCCTCCTGCCTTGGACTCCCAAAGTGCTGGGATTACAAGTGTGAGCCACTACGCCCGGCCAACATGGCAGTCGAAATGGGCCACCATTGGTACCAGGGTTAAAGCCAGAGCCCCTTGGAGAAAGCAGACCCTAAGACCTTGGGAGGCAGGGCTCTGCAAAGAGAAGAGAGACGCGCAGAGAGAAGAGGGAAGGAGAGAGGCCCGGAGAGTACAGCCTCCCTGAGGCCTGGACCTTCTATCTTTGCAACAAATCCCGCTTTCTTTGGGATGGCCTGAGGTTGCTGTTCCTTCCAGTCAAAAGTTCCCTGAGACAAGGAGCTGCTCTCAGTTTGTGGAATTGTTCTCCAGGTCTCTCAGAGATGCCGAGCCGGGGGTCTCCCAGAGACTCAGGAGAAAGGCCGGGGCTGGGGTGGGGCCTTTCTCTGCCACACATTTCCACTGACAGAGCTCCTCACGCCTTAGACCTGCCCCGCCCGGAGCCACTGTCGCGGCTCTCTCTGCTCTCCCCGACACCTGTGACTGAGCCTGCTGCCCCCGGGCAGCGTCCTGGCTGGTGGTGTCTCCGCAGCCGGCAGGGTGGACCACGCTCCACCACGTGCCCTGCTCGTAGAGGACAGCGAGTCGTAGACCCAGAAGGCCAGGCTGGCCAAGAGGGGCCCGACTGAGAGGATCGGGTGCCTCCTGTCAGCTCGCCACGCGGAGCCGCCCACGACCGCGGAGCAGCGCTGGGAGTGGGGACTGGGAGCCAGGCGGACCGGGCTTAAAGCCTGGCTCGTCCCTTGCCTGCGTGTGGCCTTGGGCAAGTCACCTAACCTCTCTGTCCTCAGTTTCCTCATCTGGAGATGGGACGATAATAGTTGCCACCGTGTGGGGAGGCAGCGAAGCGCTCTGACTCTCCCCTGGGGATCGTGTCTGAGCTTCGGGCTCACGTCCCGTGTCCGATGGGCATCTCCGCCTTCCCGCGCCCCTGGCGGCCTGTCCATACCCGGCCCACCTAACCCCGCGCCCTGCGCCCTGTCCATACCCGGCCCCCTAACCCCGTGCCCCCGGCGGCCTGTCCATACCCGGCCCCCTAACCCCGCGCCCTGCGCCCCTCCCCAAGAGGCCGGGCAGCGTGGAGCAAGAGCGTGGGAGCTGGGGCTGGCGTCCTTGGCCACCCGCTAGCTGCGCGGCATGGGTAACGCAGGGCAGGTTCAGGAATTCTCCAGGCCTCGGTTTCCCCTCTGAGAATGGGAGTGATGGTGACAATGACAAACCACCTCACGGGGCTGTGGGAAGGACTGAACGAGTGCGTGTGTGAAGCGCTGAGAATAAAGGCTCGCTCCTCCCCTCCTCCCATCATCCCAGTCCCTCGAGCCAAAAATGTAGGGTTCGCTCTGGCTTCCGCTGTGGGCATGCGGGGCGTGTGTAAGGACGCAGCGGAAGTCCTGTTGTCTCAGCCTCAAAAGCACCTCCCCTGGTTCCTGGGCTTCTCTCCGTGCGAAGACGCCTTGTCCGAGCCAGCCCGAACGCTCCCGGAGGACAGAGCCAGCTGCCTCCCTCTGCCCCTCTGTGGCCAGAGTGACCATTGACTTAGATTCAAGTGGAAACTCTTCCCTTCCTCTTCCACATCCCTCCATTCCTTCCTTTCTTTTTTTTTTTTTTAATTTTTTTATTTTTAGTGACGGGGTCTCACTCTGTTTTCCAGGATGGGGTGCAGTGGCATCATCAGAGCTCACAGCAGCCTCAACTCTTGGGCTCAAGCGATCCTCCTGCCTCAGCCTCCCGAGTAGCTGGGGCTACAGGTGTGCACCACCATGTTTGGCTAACTTTTATTTTATTTTATTTTTTAGAGGCAGGGTCTCACTATGTTGCCCAGGCTGGTCTTGAACTCCTGGCCTCAATCCTAAAGAGCTGGGATTACAGGTGTGAGCCACTGCACGCGGCCCTTTTCACTTTTTCTTTTTCTTCTCTTTTCTTTTTTTTGAGACAGAGTCTCACTCTGTTGCCCAGGCTAGAGTGCCATGGTGTCAGCCTAGCTCACGGCAACCTCAAACTCCTGGGCTTAAGTGATCCTCCTGCCTCAGCCTCCCAAGTAGCTGGGCCTACAGGCATGCACCACCATGCCTGGCTACTTTTTCTGTATATTTTTAGTTGGACAATTAATTTCTTTCTATTATTTTAGTAGAGACGGGGTCTTTTTCTTCTTCAGGCTGGTTTCAAACTCCTGACCTCGAGTGATCCACACGCCTCAGCCTCCCAGAGTGCTAGGATTATAGGCATGAGCCACCACACCCAGCCTCGCTTTTTCTTTTACCTTTTTATTCTGGACATTTCTAAACATACACACATGGAGAAAGTGGGAAACAGACCCCATGAACCTGCCAGCCATCCTGGATGGGAAGCAATGACGAGGGTCCTGTTGCTTTTCCCCACCACTTTCTCCGCCTGCCCAAGCATTTTAAACCAAACCTCAGACAGCGTATCAATTCACCTGTAAACATTTGGCTGCAGAAGAGTAATGTTTTAAACCCTGAATCAGATGACTCGATGCGTGCTTATTCCTGGGCCCCCACACTCGCAGCCCGGGGGCCTTCCTGGCCTCTGCCTGGACCCGTCCCCTGGCTTTTCCCGAATGCCTCCCTCTGGCCATGTGCATTTTTAGTTCAAATGTGCAGATTTTTTTCCTAGTCGCCGTGGGAGTCATCGGAGGGAAGCGGGCAGGGGAGTATTATGAGCTGAGTTGTGTTTCTAAAATATCCTCCTGGCTGCTTCGCGGAGGGTGAGCCCGGGTGGGGTGGGGGAGTAGGAAGACCATGAACAGAGGTAATTAAATGAAAGCCTGGCACGTAATAAGTGTTCAAACAATATTAGCTATTTTCAGTCACTGTGCTGCATAAACCTTGGCCCTGTTGTTGTTTTTTTTTTTTTGAGACAGAGTCTCACTCTGTTGTCCAGGCTAGAGTGAGTGCCGTGGCATCAGCCTAGCTCACAGCAACCTCAAACTCCTGGGCTCAAGCAATCCTCCTGCCTCAGCCTCCTGAGTAGCTGGGACTACAGGCATGTGCCACCATGCCCACCTATTTTTTTCTATATATTTTTAGTTGGCCAATTCATTTCTTTCTGTTTTTAGTAGAGACGGGGTCTCACTCTTGCTCAGGCTGGTTTTGAACTCCTGACCTTGAGCGATCCACCCGCCTCGGCCTTCCAGAGTGCCAGGATTGCAGGCGTGAGCCACCACGCCCGGCCTGGCCCACTTGTTTTTAAGCAAAGTCGTAGACAGAAAAATTGTGGTTCAGTGTGGACGTGGTTTGCCCCAACTGACCCAGCTGGTCAGTTCTGGGACAGAAGTTTTGGGCCTGTATGTGGGTTTATTGCATTCTGCCTGAACTCAGGCCTCCTTCTGGCAGGGAGACAGTTATAGGCACAAATGACATAGTTCCACCTAGAACATTCCGTCCCACGGTGGGCGACAAGACCCCATGGTCTTGGAGGAAAGCCAGAGTTCTCCAGTGTGGGTAACTGGGAAGGCTTCTGGTGTCGGGTGAGCTTGGCTGCAGGCAGAGTTGGGGTGTGGGCCTTGCGGGGAGCAGGGCAGGTGGAGGGTCTCTGGCCTGGCCAGCACCCCGGGGCCAGCGAGGGAGGCCGGGAGGGAGCCTTGGCCACCAGGGGGAGCCCTTGGACTTCCTCCATCAGGAGCTGCAGGGATGTCCCTAGAGGAAGCTGGCCTGGCCCCGTGCTGGTGCCCTGTCCACCGTGGGTGGCTTTGTAGAAGGAGCTCCCGTGGCCGCCTCGTGCTCCGAGCCATGGCCGACATCTGCAGACAGACCTCGTGGGAATCCCGCCCTGCCCTTGCTTGGCGGGTGACCTTGGGCGTGCAGCTTGGCCTTTCTGTGCAGGTTTCCTCACTATGCGGGGAAGGGAGGCCTGGATGGGACTCCCGCTTCCACCTTGGTGTCTGGCACCTTTCTGCGCAGACTGTGATCTGTCAAGCAGGGACAGCCCCTCTTGAGTGCTGGGCCCTGGATGAGCCACCGCCCCTGTTGTGGGGACAAAAAGCCCAGAGGAGGGAGGCCCTGAGGCCCAGGCCAGGCAGCCTTCCCCGAGTGGGGGAGCTGCCTCCTCTGAACCATCTCTCCTCTCTTTAAGGCGCTTCTCCTGCTTCAGCGGCCGGGTCTCACCCGCCAAGCCGTGAGCTCGGGAGGGCAGGGCGGCCGCCTCATCCCTGAGTCCCCAGTTGGCTGGCAAACCATAGTCGCTCGATGAGCACCTGATGAACCGAGTTGATGGGACGTGCAGGCAGGACAGCGCCTGGCTCACGGCACAGTCTGGTGTCCTCCAGGGCAGGGGAGAGATGGCTCGGGGCCCCCAGGCTGTGACGAGGGGCCCTCGGCTCTGCTTGGCCAGGACGAAACCAGAGGGGTCTGCTGTGGCCCGGAATGCCAGGTGGCTTCAGGCCGAGGAGCTCGGCCTTTACCCAGGGAAGGGCTTTGGTCAGATGTGTGTTTTGAGGGCTCCCTGGCTGCAGGGTGGAGGACGCATGGATGGACCGAGGCTGAACTGGGGGCAAAGTGACCTTGGCAGGCAGTTGGTGGCGGACTCAAGGCAGGGCAGCTGCCCACCCCAGGCAAGGGGAGTGGCTGGAGAACAGGAGTCCTTAGGGTGGGCGACTGGACTTGGGATAAAGCACAGGTTTCCAGCTCAGGTAAGCAGCCATGCCACTGAGTATAGGGACGGCGCTTAGGGCCAAACAAGCCCCTGGGGGCCAGTGCTGAGCCTGGCCTTGGGTGCTGTGAGTTGGAGGGGCCTGTGGCCCCCCTGGGAGTGCCATCTGAGAGACAATGGTGGGTGCTGGGAATGGAATCCCCAAGGAGGGAGGGGGGCAGGGAGCGGGACCATTTATCTCAGGGGATAAAAGAATTTGGGGGCCAGGCGCGGTGGCTCACGCCTGTAATCCTAGCACTCTGGGAGGCCAAGGTGGGCAGATTGCTGGAACTCAGGAGTTTGAGATCAGCCTAAGCAAGAGTGAGACCCCGTCTCTACTAAAAATAGAAAGAAATTAATTGGCCAACTAATATATATAGAAAAAATTAGCTGGGCATGGTGGTGCATGCCTGTAGTCCCAGCTACTTGGGAGGCTGAGGTAGAAAGATTGCTTGAGCCCAGGAGTTTGAGGTTGCTGTGAGCTAGGGTGACGCCACGGCACTCTAGCCCAGGCAAGGGAGTGAGACTCTGTCTCAAAAAAAAAAAGAATTTGGGGCCCTGGCTGGGGCAGGCAGAGAGGCTGACCCTGTGGACCCCTTGCCCCCATTCCTTGGATGTAGGGGTGCCCCGCAGAGGCCCCCATCATAAGCTGAAGTCCGGCCCAGCGCGCTGCTCCTCATCCCACCTCCCCAGCAAGGAATGAGGGGCCCCAAGTCTGCGAGAACACCCTCCAAGCCGCAGCTCACGTGGGGCCAGGCTCTGGCTCTCCTGGGTGAGACTCGACCAGCCGGGCCCGGCCTGGCACAGGCCGCTGGGGTGATGGCCAGCAGAGGAAAGGGCATCCTCTGAAGCCCCCAATTCCCTGCCCCGGGTGGGTAGAAATGCCTGTTCCGGGCAACAGGTGGATGAGCAGGCCTGGCGCTCAGGCAGTGAGGGTGACATGCCTGGGCTGGAACCAACCACCTTCCCAGCCACCGCCAGAGCCCACACCTGAGATCCAACATGCAACTGCGGCTCAGGCATGTGACAAGCACTAGGGACGGGAGAAAAGGACACAGACCCGCTGGAGTGCAGCTGTCAGCCTAGATGGCAGGACTCAGAGACAGGCCAGAGCCAGCGGGGGCCGACTGGACTAAAATGAGAAAGGACAGGCTGGGAGGACCGCCCAGGAGCAAGCTGGAAGGCAGGAGGTGAGGACCGTGCGAGTTCTGACCTGCTTCCCCAGTGCCGTATCTCTCTCCAGCCTTGGCTTTTAGGTTATTTCAAGTAGTTTGGGAATTTACTATCTTTGTCTCCTATTATAGGCCATGTGAAGTCCTTTTTGGAGACAGAATTTGAGAAGCGAGACACCCGGCCTAGCCCTGCGAGATCCCTGAGGGCAAACTGGCGACTCCAAGGGCCTTCAGAGCAGGAGAGAAGCAGCAGTCAACCCTCCTCCCAGTGTGGGCCAGGCACCTTGTCATCATGTTGTGACAGATGTTGTTTTCTTTCCCCATTTCTCAGATGAAGAAGCTGAGTTCCAGAGCATTCCATAACTTGCTCCAGGTCACAGTTAGCACATGCAGACCTGGCCTAGGAACACAGCTTCCCAAGATGTCCTGGCCACTTGGGGCTACCTGCTCCCGCTGCCTTGAGCAGGTGGGCAAGGAAAGGCTGGAAGGCTGAGTTCAACCCTGGCAGGGGGCAAAAGAAAATAGTTAAGCAAAGAGCCGGGGCTCTAGAACCAGGGTCTAATCCTGACTCTGGCCTCATGGGTGAGACTTCTCTCTGCCTCTGTGGTCCCATCTTTTTTTTTTTTTTTTTGAGACAGAGTCTCACTCTCTTGCCCATGCTAGAGTGCCGTGGTATCAGCCTAACTCACAGCAACCTCAAACTCCTGGGCTCAGGCAATCCTCCTGCCTGTCTCCTGAGTTGCTGGGACTACAGGCATGCGCCACCATGCCCGGCTAATTTTTTCTATATATTTTTAGTTGGCCAATTAATTTCTTTCTATTTTTAGTAGAGGCAGGGGGTCTCACTCTTGCTCAGGCTGGTTTCGAACTCCTGACCTTGAGGGATCTGCCCACCTCAGTGTCCCAGAATGCTAGGATTACAGGTGTGAGCCACTGCGCCCAGCCTGGTCCCATCTTTAAAATGGGGGTTGTAGTACTAATCTGGGCTTGAGGCAACAGCCACATGAGGTACATGCATTCAGCATCGGGATGGTGACTGGTGTATGACAAGCACGTAGCAAGTTCTGGCTCTGACTGTCACGGGCATGGGTCCTGGGGATCAGCCCTGCATCGAATCCCAGGCCTGTCCCCAGGGCCCAAGGTGACCGGGCACAAGGTCCTTGGCCTCTCCAGTCGCAGTGATGGTCCTGCCACCTGGGGAGCCGTGAGGGTCAATCACCGAGATTCCGGTCCCCGCAGGTCCAGGCTGACCTGGCTGTGCATGTGGATTGGGCTCTGTCACACCCAGACCAGGCTCCCGGATGCTCCCCACTGAACATGTCAGGAAAGGAGGACTGGAGACCTTGGCTGGGGCCTCCTGCCGTGCGCCCAGGGCATGTTTGGGCAGCAGAGGGAAGCCCGAGAAAGTGGCAAGGACACAGCAGACCTCCAGGGCTTTATAAAACCAACCCCATCGTACGCATCTCAAAAAGGCTGCACCCTGAGCGGCTGAGAGCAGGACGCACTGACACCAACACACACTGACAGTCATTCTTTAATTCCGGTCAGGACGCCACGTGCCGGGGGCGCCGGGCCTGCCCACCCCACCCCACCCCGGCGCAGACTCACGGGCTGCTCCTGTACACACGATTGTTTACAAAAATAAATATGCAAAAAGCAGCAACTCTTTAGTGATCATGGAATTAATCTGACAGCAATTAAATGTGTTTAAGCGTCTGGTGTATCTCCTAAATTGCACCAAAAGAATTTTGGAAGCACTTGGTTTGGTCTCAGAGGCAAAATGAAGGGACGAGGAAGGGCCCGGCCTTCCGGCCAGCCCGCCACGCTCACATTTCTGAGTCCGCGTACATGCCGTTGATCAGATAGTCCACCTGCGTGTAGTCCTTCTTCTTGTAGCTCTCATAGGCTTGCAGGGCAAACAAAACCAAGACTGTGATGAAGAGGGTCACCCCGAGTAAGAGCACCACCAGGAGAGAAGTTTTGTCCTCCAGGGACGGGGTCAGGGGCTCAGTGGTGACCAGCAGGTACTGGCCCTGGGTGCTGAGCTGGCATGAGTCTGTGGCTGGCATTTTCGGGTCCCCTGAGCTCCTGGGTGTTGGTGCGGCGGACGTAGTACCAGGAGTGGCTTTGGTCTCCACGTCCTCAGGTGTCCGGGGCGTGCCTGGCCCATCGGGCCCCCGTGTAGACGGTGTAGGGCTTGGCTGTGTCATGGGGGACGTGGCCTCTGCCCCGAGGGTGGGGCTGGGGTGAGGTGCTGGCACTGTGCTGGCAGTTGGCTCCTCGGCTTGTGCCTTGGTGGTGGTCACCGCTGCTGAGGACACCGAAGCCACGGAAGGGGTGTTGGTAAACTCTGCAGCCACGCCGGAGGGGGCAGGTGTGGACCTGCTTGTCTTGCCCACGGGCCAGTCCCTGGCCATCTGGACGGTGGGACCTTGTGCTTGGGGCCCAGTGGGAGTCGCGGGCCTTGCTGAGGCGCTTCCAGGTGTGTGCCCGGAAGGGCCGCCCGTGCTCACGGGACTGCTCACGTTCGCCGTGGTGGTGGCAGCAGTCTGAGCGTGAGCGGCCGATGTTGCGGGCACGGCTGTTCTTGGCAACGTGCTGCTTGGCACTTGTGCGTGGGCTATGCTGGGCAGCGAGAGCCCAGCAGTGGCAGCGGGTAGTGTCTGCCGTGGGGACGTGGGCACGGGCAGCGTGGACGTCAGGGGAGCGCGGGGGGCTGCACCGCCAGCCGTGCCTCGTGCAGTGGCCGCAGAGCCTGTGTCTGTCCTGACTGTTTCCTTTGCCACGGCATCAGTAGATGTAAGACTGGCTACCGAAGTCCCTTTGGTCAACGTGACAGGAGAAGTCATCACTGCGGTCATTTTCTCAAGTGTTTTGTTATCACCTGTTTCCACAGACGTATCATTCTTGTTGACTTCATTCCACGTCGTGTTACGGGCTGGGGAGAGAAAGAGACATGATCATTTTCAAACGCGCACGTGGACTGCGCTGAGACCTCTCTGCTCCGCCCCGCAGGCCGGCGTCGCTGTGCCGTCTCCTCGCCCAGCGGGGTCGGGGGGCGGAGGGGGGGGCGACGAACTGTGTGAACATGCTGCCCTCCCCTTCTCCCTGCCCGCACCTGGCGTGCAACCTCGGCACTTGGATTTTATTTTATTTTATTTTTTTGAGACAGAGTCTCACTGTGATGCCCGGGCTACAGTGTCGTGGCGTCAGCCTAGCTCACAGCAACCTCAGACTCCCGGGCTCGAGCGATCCTCCTGCCTCAGCCTCCCGGGTAGCTGGGATTACAGGCATGTGTCATCATGCCTGGCTAATTTTTTCTCTATATATTAGTTGGCCAATTAATTTCTTTCTATTTATAGTAGAGACGGGGTCTCACTCTTGCTCAGGCTGGTTTCGAACTCCTGACCCCGAGCAATCACCTACCTCGGCCTCCCAGAGTGCTAGGATTACAGGCGTGAGCCACCGCGCCCAGCCAGCACTTGCATTTTAAATCTCCTCTGCCCTCCTGAACCCCCAGCCCATTGAAGGCTTAAGATTTGATCCAACTCCCAAAACATCAGAGTGGAAATCTCACATGACAGGTGTGAGTCGCCATACAAAAACCCCATTAAACACACACCCGGGTTTACAAAGCAGAAAAATTGTTGCAGATATTCACGTCATAAAAGAACGCTTGGCTCTGTGGAGGTGTTCACCGCAGGAGCTCGTGGAGACGAACAGTGCCTGGCACAGGGTAGGAGCACAGTTACGTATTTGATGTTTGAATGACTGAACTCGCCAGAGAAGACCATTTACAGGAGACATGAAATTGCACAGCCAAGCAAGTGAACCTTTCAGGGCTCAGCTGCCTGGTCCTGCTGGGCCCCCTACCCACGCCAGCCCCATAGAAGATCAGTCCGGTGACCCTTCCCAGCCCAGCCCCCAGAGCGCGCCAGGGCTCCTGACACACAGGCCTGCACACTTCTCTCATGGGCTCAGGATGCTCTGTGGCCACTGTGGGCCTGTCTCGCAGTCACACAGCTTTCTCACTTACGTAGATCATTAGATGCCACTTGGCTTTCACATAAGGACAAGGAGGAAACCCAAATGAGCACGAGGGCTGTCCACATCTTGCGGGTGAGCTGGGAGTGAGGCCGGTGGTCCCCGAGGCTCCCAGCCAGCAGCTCCTCAGGCTGTTAATGGCTCCCTTCTGCTTGGCCAAGGACTCTGCGGTCAAGAAAGGACACAGGTCAGAAGGCGTCTGGTCAGCAACACACAGCCTCGCCTGCAGCCCAGCGTTCGGCCCTGCCCCTGCTGTGGAGGGCTCTGCAGGGCCCAAGGTGCAAATCAAGCTGAATGCTCAGACCAGGCCTTGGTGCCCAGGGAGAGTACGGCACGTCTCACCCGTGGTGGGAATAGCGACCTGCCCTGTGTCTTACATGTGATGCACTTCTGACCCGATTTCACCATGAGTCTCAAGCTCCAGAAGTGCCCTGAAGTTTAGTGTTTAAAAGAGGAGAGAGGGCCAAGAGTTGGCCATGTTCACAGGGCTAAGGCCTTCTTATCACAAAGACTGAACAAATCTTCCTCCTTAACTTGTCCCATGGTCTCCAGAGCACAAGTCAAGCCTAATGCACCTGTATGTACCCTGTGACAGATGACTATGCCTTTCACCTGGGAGTCACTACTTAGCCATCCATCCATTCATCCATCCATCCACTCATCCATGCATCCCTAAGTCCATTCATCCATCCATCTATCCATCCATAAATCCAACCACTCATGCATCCTTAAATCAATCTATCCTTCAATATATCCATCCACCCATCCATCTAGCCCTCTGTCCACTTATCCACTTACTCATCCATCTATTCTCCATCCACTCATCCATCTATCCATCTATCTATAAGTCCATCTACCCATCCATCCTTAAATCAATCCATCCTTCAATCTATCTATCCACCCCCTCATCCATTTATCCATCCATCTAACCACTTATCCACCTATTTATCCATCCTTCAATCAATCCATCCATCCACCCATCCTACCATCCAATATTTATGGAGTGCCTACTCATGTGCCAGGAACTGCACTCAGGACAAGAAGATGAAAAACACACAACCCCTCCTCCAGGGGCCTGTGGTCCAGTGGGAGGCACAGGACAGAGGTTGTTACAGGACAGGTGCTGAGCAGGGCGCGACTCAGAGCCGGGAAGCAAGGAGGAAACAGCATCTGGGCAGGCCTTCAACAGTGAGGTGGATTGGTCTTCTGGGCAGAGACCCTGAGGGTGGCAGAAGACAGGGTGCCACAGGGGCCCAGAGGACACTGGACTCAGCCAGTGGTGGTCGTGGGCATGCCAGGGAAGGTTTCCTGCAAACGTTTGACGCCTGTGCCACATGCTGAAAGCTGGCTGGGGAACCACCTGGTGTGGGGGGGGACAAGTAGCTGGAAAGCAGCAGATGACCACAGCAGGGTCAGAGGCCGGGGTGGGGACTGGTGAGACAGGGATGAGGCTGGAGAGAGGCAGGAGTTCCTGGGAGGTCCCACGAGTCCCATGGAAGTTTGGATTTCACAGCAGGGGGACAACAGCCCCTGCAGAGCCTTAGACAAGGGCATGGCAAGAGCAGGAAGGTGCTTTTAGCAAGGGCAGTAGGAAGGGGTGGCCAGTGAGGAGCAGCAGGGGCCACGATCCAGGCACCTGACATACAGGGTGTCACTGAATGAATGAATGAATGGGTGAGCGAATGAGTGACTTCTCCACTTCAGAGACTGCAGCGGCCCCACAGCTCTCCCACTCGCCTGCAAAGCAAAGCCCTCTTCATTCTGATGCTCCACGGAGGTGATATGGAGGCCTTAGTGCATTGCTAGAAAAATCACTTGCTTTTTCAAAAGTAAAATAATAATAATAATAAAAGGAAATGGTCACAAGGCAATCAGCACTTAGCAGCCCATAGCAAAGTGAGAGCTCAGGCCCTGTGGCTGCAGGTAGACTGGGGGTGGGGGTGCTGGAGTAGCTACCCACTCGTCACTAAGGGACTGGGACCACTGGGACACTGTGTGTGACTCGCAAGAGCAGCCTCTGAGCTCCTTTGGCATCCACTGTCACTCCCTTGAGGAAGCTACAGTGACAGGGAAGTCAGGCAGGCAGGACCTGCAGTGGCCAACGACATCTGCCTGGGTTCTAACCGAGTGGCCCAGGCAAGTCACAGAACCGCCTGTGCCTCCCACAGCCGTGTGAGGGTGAACCAGGGTCACGCAGGCAGGCACCCAGCACAGCACCGGGCTTAGCCACCAGCCCAGTCCAAGAAACACTTCCAGCCACACAGAAGCAGCTCCCGTGAGACATAAGGGGTGTCGAGGTTCTGCCCCTGTAATCAGTGGGGACTGCTGGAAAGTGGCCGCATACCTAGAAGGCTCCCTTTGAGCATGAACTCTTCTGCAAGGCTAGTACCTTCCATGACACTTCTGATCCCTTTCCATGGGTCACTAACTTTTTTCTAGCTTCAAATTGTGCTCTTTCTGCAAAGTTGTCTTTCAGGGCTCCTGATGTCTTACAGGTTTAGAAAATGACTCAGCCTTATAAACCACAGATTTGCATTTGTTTTCTAGAGCGCAAAAAGCATCCTTTGTTCTGATAGAAAACTGTGGGGGGTGGGGTGGGGAGAGAAGAAACAGACCAATCTTATCGCGGGGAAGAATTGGGACTGGACGGTTTCAGGCACAAAGGACTCACCATCCTCTGTTAGCCACAGCTATGCAGCTGGGCTTCTGATAAACAAACACGTGTACTGAAGCAGCTCTTTGATCGGTCACATATACGAATGCACATAAAATGCTCCCACCACTGGGCCCGGGATGCCCCCCCAGGCCTGAGCCCTGGATTTGAAGATGAGTCCAAGGTGGGATGATGGGACCAGAGTTTCTTATGGGCAAGGAAGGTCTTGGCCTCCTCAATGCACACTAGGCCTATGGCCTTTTGCTGCCCCTCACTACAAATGTCTAGGGCATGGGTCAGCAAACTTTTTCTAAAAAGGGCCAAATAGCAAATATTTCAGACTTTGTGGGTCATACGGTCTGTGTCTCAGGTACTCAATTCTGCTGTCGTAATGCAAGAGCAGCCCTGGACTATATGTAAATGACGGGCATGGCTGAGTCTCAATAAAACTTTATTTACACAAACTGGCAGCAGGTGGGACCTGGCCCACGGGCTGTAGTTAGCCAACCTCTGCTCTAGCACTTCAGCCAGCCTTAGGGTTGTGCTTCAGTGAAGGCGGGCAGGGGCGGATGCCATGAACTGAATGGGCGTCCTCCTCCTTGCCCTGTTCCTCACCCAGGAACAGACAAGGCCGACTCTTTGCTGGGGCGGGGGCAGCCTCTTGTTGGCCTTCTGCTAGGAGGGGTCTCCTCCATCGCCCTGCGTCAGTGAGCTGCGGCGTCCCCCACACACAGAGCGGACTCCTGCGAGTGCCACAGTGTGACGACACAAGGCCCAGAGAGAACCATGGTGTAACTTGCATTTGTGTCACAGAAGCAGAAGACGGCCATAGAGAACTGCACGGTCCCTGTCCCCTCACATCTGTCCCTACCCACCTACCTCACAAGGGAGGACAGTTAACAGTGCAGGGCCACGGCCAGGCCCCCTCGCTTGCTGAAAGGCTTTCTGTCTTTCCTCTGCGGACCCTGCCAAGCCCCCTCGGAGCCCTCTCTGGGCTCATGTCCCACCATGAAACCCACAGGCCCAGTCTGCAGGCCCCCAGACACTCACCAGAGGCGGCTGCTCAGGGTGTGCTCCCAGCCGGGCCACTTCCTCTGTGGAGCACTGTGGGCTTGGCACCACGTGACCGGGCGAGGTCTGGCTTTGCAGGTGTGAGCGGCGAGGTGGAGCGCTCCCAGGCCGAGGCATGTTTTGCGGCACACGTGAGACAAAGGCGGATGCTCCGCTCTCCTGACGGACACATCTAGGGTTTGAAACAGAGTCAACACTCCTTAGGAAAGCCAGCGGGGGAGGGGCAGGATCCAGTGGGGAGGGAGGCGCATTCAACAGATCATTCATTAGACTGGGACAATGACAACTTGTATCAAAGCTTTCAATGTCAGAACTTCTGATGTAGCAATTTCTACTGCAGGAGTTTCTTCTAAGGAAGCACTTGGACAGAGGTCCAAAGGTGGAGATCTACAAAGATACTCATTACACCATTAATCACAGCTGTGATTACTCTTGACCTGGCACAGTGGCTCACACCTGTAATCCCAGCACTCTGGGAGGCTGAGGTGGGAGGATCACTTGAGCTCAGGAGTTTGAGAGCAGCATGAGACAACAGCGAGACCCTTTTACTAAAAATAGAAAAACTGGCTGGGTGTTGTGGTGCTCGCCTGCAGCCCCAGGTACTCCAGAGGCTTGAGCTGAGGCAGGAGGATTGCTTGAACCCAGGAGTTTGAGGTTGCAGTGAGCTATGACTGCACCACTGCACTCTACCCAGGGCTACAGAGCCAGATTCTGTCTCCAAAAAAAAAAGTAAATTAAAAAAGAAACCACTCTGATTTTCTTCAAGTACTTTGAAGTACTGGGCAGAAAGAGGCACAGGGTTATCCCGATTGATGCAGTTTCACATGTAGATTTTAATAATTTAGAGAAGCTACATGATTTTCATATCAGGAGGTATATTTTTCTAGGAGCCAACCAAAACTTTAGAGGAATGCAGCACAGCTATAATGCAAAAGTGTTAACCGGCACAAAGAATTCTCTCATGGATGAATATTTAACATAAACTCAGGAGGAGAGTACAGATGAGAGTACAGCTGATCACCTCCTATAGTGGGCAAATATCGGTGCGTGGTGATGCCGAGGACCCCTGTGGGCCGGCGCCCCGACACCATCGCCTGACAGTGCGCACACAGCCACACACGCATACATTCACAGTCACACACGCGAGCATGAAGTCATGCTCACGCATACACACAGCTACACGTGTACACTCAGCATGTGTGCAAGCACAGCCACACACGCATGTGGGAAATCACACAAATGCACACACGGAGCATCTCCACAAGGCTGTCTCACAAAACCTGCTGGATGCCATCACTGCTTATTCCCGCCCAGCCAGTGGGCTGGGGTCCCTCCCACAAACAAGAATCGCCCCTGCACACAGTCAAGAACAGGCCTTTGCTGTACCATGACTTCACCTCTCTGGAATGGTCCTGCCTCCACTTTCCAAAAGAATATTCTAAATGTCAAGATCACAGTGGGGACCTGTGATAATCTTTATAAGTTGACTCATGATGGACAAACCATTAACAAGATTTAAAATGATAGTTTCCCCTGTGAGGTCTTCGGTGAGCCTGAAAGCAGCCCCTGGCCCTTGGGACCTACCCCGTTATTCTCAACTCCATCTGGCACAGGCAGGCTGAGTAGATAAAGCTCTCTGACCACAGTGGATGGAAAGGACAGAGCACCTGGGGCAGGAAGGGAATAAGTGAGAATGAATTAAGTTAGGAGACCAGGGCAGATGGAAAGCCGAAGCTTAGGCTGGTGCTGGGAGTTCCCTTCTTCAAGGATCAGCTCCCCACAGGCCCTGCAAGGAAGGAGCAGCAGGGTGCCCCCTTGAGCCATGTGACACTCCATGAGAAAAGGCACCCCCAGATTGTGCCCCTGGGCATCACCTTCCTTATCTCTTTCTGGTTCATATCATTGAGAGGCCTCCCAACACCTCTTGTCTTCGATTTCTTGTTTTCCAACCTTGGCTTGACTTTTAATTCTTTTATGAACCTGTTTGTTATAGACAGGGTGTTATATAAATTCAAGTTACATGAAATTGGACTCCAAATAGCTTAACTTTTTTTTTTTTTGTGGCACAGAAAGGTTCCAAAGATCCAACCTAAGTAATCCTCAGGCATGGTAAAGTACTGTAAATGTTACTCCCCCTTCCATCATGCTATTAAGACTTACTTAGCAGCAGCAGCGTGGCCCCAGTCCCTACTCAAGAGGAGGAAGCCATACATACCAAGGAGTAGGGATTGCAAAAACAAATACAGGGCAAACTGCAGACACCTAATCCTGACACGTCACCTGGCTGAACTTTGGCAGTGGAAGCTCAAGGAACACAGACTTATGGTTTTGTGTATACAGACATTGTCCTATAGTCCAAAGGATGTGACTCCGTGGCAGATGGGAACTTGGAACACTGGATATCATCTTAATTACACTGCTTGCTTCCAGGTTTCTGGAAGTTTTGTCCTCACAGCTGAATGCTAAGGCTTAGTTTTTGCTGGCAATGTGGGTAGATTCGATGATATTCCTTTGTCTGTCAGGCAGGTCCAGTGTATAAATGGAAAATTTATATTTTAAATACTTTCCTCGCTGATTTTATTGAAATTTTAGAGATGCTTCCTAGGGGCGGAGGCATTTGCCAAGTTGTTAAATTCAAATTTCGGAGCACAATGTTTATTTCCTTGTGGCAAACCACGTGGATGCTGATTCCTTATATATCAGCCTAAGGTTAAATGCATACCCTACGCTGCCAGATGGGGGACTCCTTAGGGACTCACGTTGGCGAGGTAGGCAGGTGGACAGATGAGCAGGGGAGAAAAATCCCAAAACACGCCCAACGCCCTACCAGGCAGAGACTGCCTGGGGCGCGGGCCTGGGTCACTCACGGGGCAACTCTTTCTCTGAGGGCAACACTTCCTGGGGCCCAATGTGGTCCTGGATTTGCCCGGGGAAGACCTTTCAGCTCGCCCCCTGGGGTGTCCCCACTCTGTGCCCAAACTGGAACAAGCTGCCCTCCTCTTCTCCAGCGTGAGAGCCCTTCAGCCCTCCTCCCTCCTCCTGCCGGCGGAGCCTCATCCACGCCCGGCCCCCGGTGGACTCCTGTTCCTTCCTCTCGCCCCCTATCTCCACCTCCATTTCTCCGCGCCCTCGTCCGCCGTTTCTCTGGTCCCTGTCCTCCTGCCTCGCGCGCCCATTCCACCTGCCCGTCGTGCCCCCGTTCGACCTTTCTCCTGCCGCCCGCTCCCGCCCTCAGTCCCGCGCCGGTTCAGGGACCCCTGACAGCAACTCCCCAGACGGCAGCGCGAGCCCCTTACCCGGGCGCGGCAGGCCTGCGGCGGCCCTCGGACGGCTGGGAGGCGCCCGCGACCCGGCGCGGGGACGTGGCCGGCCGCGGAGCCCAGACAGCTCAGGGCAGCGCGCCCTGCCGGGGCCCCGCCCGGGCTGCCCGGAAGTGACGTCACGGAGGGCGGGCCCGGGGGCGGGGTGGCCGGGCTGGGACCTGGAGCGGCCTTGGCGGTGCCTGGCGCAGCCGGATGCGAGCCGGAAGCGGGGGGGCGTGGCTTCACTTGGGCCCCGCCTCCCCGGGCCGGCTCTGGCCACGCCTATAGCGCGTGGCCGGAAAGAGCTATTTTTGGCAGGTCTGCGGCGGAAGAGGGCGTTCCCGGGGCTCAGTCTCGCTGCTGTGTCAGCCGGTGTCTGGGGGTCCCAGGGTGGGGCGGGGCGCGCTCAGGCGCACCTGGGCGGTGCGCAGGGGGCCGAGCCTGAGGGGTGACCGCGAAACGCCTCAGAAGACCTTTCGCCCGAGCGTCCTGCTGCGCTCCTGCGCTCCCGCCCACCCGTGTGTCCGGCCGCTGCGGGAGGCTCTGGCGTCCTGGGAGTCGTGGGACGGTGGCAGCTGACGGTTCGCGCCCTCCAGTGCGCCAGGCCCGTCCTGAGCACTTGCCCTGCAGGACCGCTGGCTTAGTTCTGCAGTGGCGCCACGGAGGAAGGAGCTTCGCCCCCAGACTCGGGGCGAAGCGCTTTGTAATTGTAAGACGTGAGGTAACAATAGGGCAAAACGGAGTGGAGAGGGAAGTGTGGGGGGCTTGACTTCAGCTGGAAACGAGTGTTGCAAGTGGCTAGTTCTGTGACTGAATGCCAGGATGTATAAGACCTTGCCGCAGCCCCAGGTCCAAGCCAAAACCTGTCTGTTAAGGATGATCTCACAGGAGTAAACCGAAAAGGCTTTCTTTCCAGTTTTATAACCTGCTTTGGGTCTTGCCTAGGAAAATAAACTAGACGCAGAAAGCTGGGAGTGTGCAAAGACAGGCTCAACTACCCATCTCTGAGCTCTGGGAACACCTGGAATTCGATTTAGAGTGTCGCCACCGCTGTCTCCACTTCAGCCTCACAGTTTCATATTGTGTGAAACTTAACCTGCAAAGACATGGGTTTGCTGAGACCCAGGCCAGCTGGGAGGATAGGTGAACACAAGATCCTTTGGCTTTGTGTTTGCTTTAATTTTCCCAGTTAGCTCTAACATGAGAAGTGCAGTATCCGTGCTCACCTCAGAAGTGAAAATATACCCAAATAGCCAACTGTACTTCTGTATGCCCACCTCAACGTCTGTAACTGTGTTTTCATTTTCTCTTTGGCAAAATGGGGACAATTTTTACTGCTGGGACTGAAATAACAAAGATAAGACACAGCCCCTCCTCTCTAGAGCAGAGGCAGCTGGCCCACCATCTGCTTTTGCAAATAAAGTTTTGTTGGAACACAGTCTTGCCTCTTCGTTAGGTACTGTCTGTGGCTGCTTTGTTTTATATTTTATTTTTAATGTGGCTGCTTTTTCCATAAAAGGGCAGAGTTGAGTAGTTGCATCAGAGCCTGTATGGCTCACAAGGCCTAAAATATTCCCTCTCTGGCCCTTTATAGAAAATGTTTGCTGATCACCACTCTAGAGCGTTACTAGAAAATGGGATTCAGACACCAGAAATATCTGGCCAGGACGGTGTGAGGGATGAGGAGACTCATTCTCATATGGGGATCTATTGCCTGTTAGTGGATTGGAGTCGCCTGGAGGGAAGCGTTCATTGAGGCCACAGCTCTGGGTATTGCATAGCTGTTCTGAGAGTATTAGGAAGAGTAAGGCAGGGCAGACCAATGGCTTCTGATGGCTGTGGATAAAATAGGTAGAGAAAGATACACTTAAATCCTCTAGGTTTTGTCTCAGGGCACAAATCATTTGATTTGCTTTCTGTGCAGAAATAGCTAAATAAACTCAGGGCTGGGTCCTCTTAGTTGTTGAATTAATGTTATTTGAATATAAGTCCTCGGTGGATACCACATTAGAAAGTTAGGGCTCTGGAGTAATACTGCCTGGCTTCAAATCCTGGCTCCTTCATTTTTTTCATCAAGTGACAACAAACAAGAGGTTTAGACTGTGCCTCAGTTTCACCATATAGTTGCTTCTGGTATTTGCAGTAGTTACATTTAATAAAGTCGCCAAGTACGCTGACTTAGGAAATACTGCTCCTAGGGAAAATACAGGATTAGGTTCCTGTGAGCCTCCGGCTACATTTTTATCAATCAATCAATATATAACCTTATTTTTGTGTTTCTTTTTAGAGGCATCTTATTTAATGTAAATTATTGATTCATCCACATTGAACCCATGGCAAACAGCACTGTAACTTATGCCTGAACAAAGCTTATCCAGGCCGGGCACGGTGGCTCACGCCTGTAATCCTAGCACTCTGGGAGGCCGAGGCAGGCGGATTGCTTGAGGTCAGGAGTTCGATACCATCCTGAGCAAGAACGAGACCCTGTCTCTACCATAAATAGAAAGAAATTAATTGACCAACTAATATATATAGAAAAAATTAGCTGGGCATGGTGGCTCATGCCTGTAGTCCCAGCTACTCAGGAGGCTGAGGCAGGAGGATTGCTTGAGCCCAGGAGTTTGAGGTTGCTGTGAGCTAGGCTGACGCCATGGCACTCACTCTAGCCTGGGCAACAAAGCAAGACTCTGTCTCAAAAAAACCAAAAACAACAACAAAAAAGCTTATCTAACACATGTATTTTCTCCCTAAGGCACAGCCCAGCCTTTTGCACTCAGGACTCTAGAATACTAGACAGCACTTCAGTGTTAGGCATGGGGGGCATTTTAAATGACAAGATCACTAACAAAAAGCACAAAAATTTGAAAAACGTGGCATTAAATAGACCCAGAAAGGGGCACAATTGAAACAACGAGGGCAGAGGGAGTGTCAGCTTGCTAGATCTCATCTGAGAACACGCTCATTGGTGACTCGAAATTTCCTCCATTCTGTGCCCATGCATGCACCTGCCTTGAATGACCTCAAAAGCACGACAAGTATTGATTCAGGGGTTATAAATAAATTTTAGCTAGCAAGTGAATTTGTGAATTTGGAACCCACTTACCATGGGATCAACCGTATGCTAAAATAGAGAAATAATAGGACCTGCCTCATCAGATGGTTATGAGAATTAAACGATAAATAAGTACAAGTGCTTATAATGGGCATTACACATACATAGAGCACTGGTGAATATTAGCTATTATTATTACTGATCCTCGAAGAGCAGGACTCTGATATTTGGAATAGGGATCTCTAGAAGTATGGGATGACTCAGAGTCCCTGAGTCTCAAGCTGTTCTGAGCTCCCTCCACAGTGTTATACCAGGCAGACCCTTCCCTTGCCACAGGAAACTCTTCCCTTCTGGAACTTTCTTCTCTCTTCAAAGGGAGTTCCCTTTCAGGAGAAGGCCAGTACTTCCCTCCATGCTCTACCCTTTATAGTTATTATTTGCAACTAGAACATTCATGTTCATGCTCTGAACACAAAACTAAAGACATTAAGATTATGAGAATTTTGAGACTACAAAAGAGTACTTGCTGAGGATAGGCACAGAAAGGGTCACTTCATGATGATACAAAATTCACCTCCCCTGGAAGCTGTGATAATTCTAAACATTCTAAATTGGAATGTACCAATAACAAGACTTCAAAATAGGCAAAGCAATATTGGCAGAACTACAAAGAGAAATAGAAAAATCCCCAACATAAGGGAAAATTTTAATACACTTCTTTTAGTAATGTACAGAACAAGCAGTCAAAAATAAAAACCAGTAAGATTATAAAAGACTTGAATGACACCACTAACAAATCCTGGCTAAAGAACATGTATCAACCACCCTACCTAATAACAGACTGAATTTGCTGATCCCATTTGCAGATAGCTCTGACTTAGACCAGTTATGAATGATACAGTGTAGTAGTTTCAGACTGTGCTTTGGCTCATCTTCTGGCCTTGTGTCGGCCCCAGAGGGCTGCCTCGCCTTGGGCTCTGTGGAGGGTGGCAGGGCAGAGGAAGGTCTACTGGTAAACCCTGGGCCCTTCTGCACCAGAAACCTGGGGCTTGAGGCTCTCCTGGAAAGCTCAGAGCAGGCGCAAGGAGGGGTGCTCACCCCTCTCAGCCCCATCAGCAGAGCTCGATCGGCAGGGCTGCCGGACGCGTTTGCATTCCAGGAACCCAAGGAGCGTGGCTCAGTCTCCCAGATGTGAAAAAGTGAGGGTGGAGCGACTTTGAGGCTTAGCAGGAGCTCTTGGTAGAAATAGTTGTTTAAAAATTGTTTTTAAATGTTTATGCAAACAGTACATCTTGAATACCCTGGTTACTAAGATTTTGAAGAGGTCATCACTAAAACAGCTTGATCAGGGATTCTTTGTGGTCATTGTCAGTGTACATAGTTAATGTGAAAGAGACGGGTAGAGAAGAAATGATGGGAATCTCTAATATAAATTTAGTGGAAAAGGACTAATGTCATTCCATAAAAACTCCTGGTAGACTAGAAATAGAAGGATATTTACTCAACATAATAAAGAGTAGTTATTTCAGGCTATTTTTCTACATCATACTTACTGACTTAAAAAAGCTAGAGGCGTTCTTAGGAAAATCAGAAAGCACATGCCTGTTCTCAAGCTGTTAGTGGACTTTTGGCTTTTCTAGTCAAAGCTATGAGATAAGAAGAATAAGTAGAGTATAATTTTCAAGACCAATTTTCATTATTTACATAAGATATGACCAACTACCTAGAATATCTAAGAGAGCCAACTTAAAATCAATTAAAACTTATAAGAACAAGTTAATAATTTAGGCAGTTGTGAAATAAATGTCAGTAGATTTCTCATATACCAACAACCAACTAAAAAATTTTAAATGTCAGTTACTATGATAACAAAAATATAAAAAATACTTAGGGATACAGTAGTGAGAAATATTCAGGACATCATTAATGATGTAAACTTTCCAAAATTAATTCACAGGTTTAATGCAATTTTAATACAAAAACTCATTTTGTATTCTTATGGAACTTAAGAAAATAATTCTGACATTCATCTGTAACACTAAAGGGTCAAAAATAGCAAGGAAATTGTATTTCTCAAAATGTCTATAAAACATGTATTATTTTTATAATAGAAAAAAGTGTTTTATAATAGAAAACTATTTTTAGGAGAAATGCTCTTTAACAACAAAAGCCGACTTAATCCCTATACACATTTAAAAGCAGCATAGCACACAAAAGCTGAGGCATAAGCCTTTCTATCGATTGCTTATTAGATTAG
Organism: Mirza zaza; assembly: GCA_008750895.1. NCBI lineage: Eukaryota > Metazoa > Chordata > Mammalia > Primates > Cheirogaleidae > Mirza > Mirza zaza. The sequence goes on along the minus strand of VSMD01006913.1, from coordinate 103,506 downwards.
TTAGAAGTTCAAGTCACTCCACAAAAATGACAAATAAGTAGAAAAATAGTTCTTGGAGAAGAAGGTATGTGATTTGATACTGTTTTGCCCAGACAAGAACCAAATGAACCAGTTAGAGTCTTGCAGAACCCAAATGGTTTTTCCAAGAATTATGTTGGTCAGCTGTTCTGTATACAGTAGGAAATACACAAGTGTCACCTATTTGATCCATCCTGTACTTGGGAAATAAGGGGCCACTTCCTGTCCTTTGAGATCTTCCCAGCAACCACAAACGCTATCTTGTCATCTGTGTTCCATGTAGTCATTTGTTTATTTCCAGCCAAAAGGATGCAAATGCCCAGGTGCATCAGATTGATTCTAAATGCTAAACCTCACTCACCGCACCTGAGCGTAGCCCAAGTCATAAGGCACGTCACAGTGAACCCTATCGGGGACCGCAGCCGGAAATGCTGCCTGTTTCCTCTCCTTTAAATTTCTGATTTTGATTAAGTTTTCCTGTAGCACTTACAGTGTCACTGATGATCAGTGTCACAATTTTTGTCTTTTGTGGATCATGTACATTTGGAGATGTCCCTTCCCTAAGAGTGGCTAAACTTCTCCCCAGTGTTTCCAGGAAGGCGGCGTGGGCGGAGTGCTAGGGAAAGGCTTCTCGTGCCTGAAAACTACACACAGAGGTGTTTCTTTCCCGAGCTGCAGGGAGGCTATGTCACCCCCCACTTTGCTGGGCACGGCCTTCTACCAACCTCCCGCCCAACTCTGATGGCATCGGACCACCGTCTTCCTTCCACCCCCAGCCCTGAGACCATCACAGGAACTCCATCCTTCTGTCCTCCTAGTCCTTGTGACCTTCGTGGCTTCTCTGGCCCCAAGGCCATGCTCGGGACCCTGTCATCATTCGCGTGGAGAGGCTCCAGCTTGGGCTCCTGCTTTCGAAGCATCCTTCCAGCTATCCCGTGTCATTGCTCCCCTGCTCCTGTTCTTGGGCCAAGGCCACACCTGGTGGCCCTTTGTCGCTGTTTTCTCTTCCTTCCTCTCCTAGCTTGGGTTCTGTGATCCAGAAAGCCAGTACTCTCTTGCCGATGACAGTCTTCAGCTTCCTTGTCCTTCCAATGCACCCCTCGTCAAGGGCAATGGCAACGCTAGTGGCAATGCCGCACCACGGGGTGAGTCCAGCTGTCCACCTTCGCCACGCCTGCACCTGGGAGCTGGAGCAGATCCGTGGTTTCTTGCCTCACCGGGGCCCTTTGTGCTGCCAGAGCCCCATGCTTCCCTGCTGGGCGCCCTCTCCCGTCCCCTTCCACCATGCTCAAAACCGTGTCATTCACTTTCAGCAGAAGGTCGTGACTCTTCCTTCAAAGAGAGAGCAGCAGCCCCGGGTGGGAACTCCCTTCCTCCCTGCCTACACTGGGCCTGCCCTGCACCGTCCCCCTGAGAAGTCACCGTCACCCCACCCTCTGGTTAATGACTGCCTTTCCCGGACAGACGCCCCACCTCTCTCCACAGGCGTCTTCCCTTGAACAGTGAGACGAGTGCAGGTCTTAACTATCACCCACAAAAGGCATAAATGGGCAGTATAATTAATCGTCGTAAAGTGAATAACTTTTCAATCCACTACCTGCCAGGTCAAGAAACAGAACTTTACCAGCTCTCCAAAAGTTGTCCGTGTGTCAGTGGTTCTTGCACATGACCTCTCCTCCTTCCCTCCAGGTACCAAGTCTCCTTCCTTTTGTGAGAACCGCCCCTCGCTTTCTGTTGCAGGTTGACACCTTTGCAGTATTCCAGACGCACTGGCTTCATCCTGAGCTTCATATGCATGAATCGTGCTGCGTGCCGTCTCTGCGTCTTCTTTTGCTCTGTGCTGGGTTTTGGTTGTTTTATGCTGCTCTAACTCAGGGTTCCTCAAACTTTTTAAACAGGGGCCCAGTCCACTGCCCCTCAGACTGTTGGAGGGCCGTTGGAGAGTGCGGCACACATTCCACACATGCACACTGTGGGCCCGGGACAAGTAGGCTGCTAAGCAGGACAGGCAGCCTCGGCAAAAACACCTGGCGAGCCGGATAAATGTCCTCGGCGGGCCACATGTGGCCCGTAGTTTGAGGACCCCTGCTAACTTGTTTATTCTCATTGCTATTTTGCATGCCGTTACACAGATGACCATGATTTATTAATCTGTTCCTCTTGTGAACCAAAATAAAATCTTAAGGCCCCCCCCAGCAAACTGAATGGACCTCCTCTTAGCCCAAGAGACCCCAGAAATGCCCTAAAGTTGAGTTACTAATCATGAGAAGTGAGGTCAGACGTGCCTTGTCATATTAAAAGAGCACAGTAGCCAAATTGAAAGGGCTCCTAATGACCATGGTTGGAACAACTAGCAAAATAATGACAGAATTCAATTGTAACCCAAAGAATAAAGCCAATATCTGTGAGCCCATATAGGTAGAAATGACTGAAAACAATGAATAAACAGGGAAGAAGTGACAACTCTTCCTTACAGAAGGATCCCAGTGATTGAAGGTGGAAGGAAAGAGGGAAGTGGGAAATTACAATTAGAACACCACAGCCACAGTCGCTCTGCACAAGGTCCGAGGATGAACGCCAGCATTAGTGGGTGGAAGTTAAAGCAGAAACAGCATATTTCCATAGTCTCAGAGTCTCTCCCCTAAGACATTTGGTAATTAAAAAGGGGAAAACAGTAACTTTATTTATTTATTTTTTTTTGAGACAGAGTCTCACTCCGTTGCCCGGGCTAGAGTGCCGTGGCGTCAGCCTAGCTCACAGCAACCTCAAACTCCTGGGCTCAATCGATCCTCCTGCCTCAGCCTCCCGAGTAGCTGAGACTACAGGCCTGTGCCACCACGCCCAGCTAATTTTTTCTATATATTTTTAGTTGTCCTGCTAAATTCTTTCTATTTTTAGTAGAGACAGAGTCTCGCTCTTGCTCAGGCTGGTCTAGAACTCCTGAGCTCAAGCAATCCTCCTGCCTTGGCCTCGCAGAGTGCTAGGATTTACAGGCATGAGCCACTGTGCCCGGCTAAAACAGCAACTTTACAGTGGAGAACCCTGGCAGATACCATCCTCTCCAAGTGCTCAAGGTGAACATCCCATGTGATACGAAATGATGCCGCAAACCCCTGATCTCATGTGTGAAAAGAGCAGGTCGTGGGACCCTTCCCAGTAAAGCACAACCTCCATCTAACCACAGAAAAACGCTTCATACAAACCCAGGTCGAAGGTATCTTACAAAACAAACTGACCACTATTCAAAACTATCAAATACGAAAGTCAGGAAAATCAACGAAAGATGGAGGAACTGTCACAGATTGGAAGAGACCAAAGAGAAATAACAACTGAATACCTGTGGGATTCAGGATTGAACTCTGGAAGAGAAGAGAGCACGGGTGGAAAAACGCGAAATCGGAATAAATTCTGTAGTTTAGTTAATAGCACTGTGTCAAAGTTGATTTCTTAAGTTTTGACAATTGTTCTATGGTTACGTAAGATGCTAACACAAGGGGGAAACTGGGTTAACATACGCGGGAAACAGGAAGTCTCTGTACTATTTTTGCAAATCTTCTGTAAGTCAAAATTATCTCAAAATAGAAAGTTAAAAAAAACACAAAAGAATGGCCATTTTCACAGTAATAAAAAAATTCAATAGATGTCCTATATACAAATAACAGCCAGTTAGAAGATATGACAGGTGAAAAATATTAACAAACATCTAGAAAACGTACAGAATACCTAGGAATAAATTTTACAAGAAATTGCAAGATACCTATCATGCACTACTGGGCGATAGAGAGAAACTTTGTCTCTAAAAATAAAAAACAAATTATTTTAATGTATTATGATATATAGCCACAATAATTATAATGGTATGGGTATAAACAGATAGAGCAATAGCATGAATTACATACAGGTCAAATTGTCCATGGGACTTAGGTAAGTCATAAAAAATGGCTTTTTAAATCAGTATAGAAAAACCAGATCATTCAATATACAATGAGGACAACTAAATAGCCAATTGGAAAAATAAACTTAGATTCTTACTCTTTACCTCAAAATATAGTCAGCTAAAACAAGACGGAAGTGCCAAAAATGAAATCAATGAAATTTCTAGAAGTAAAACTTGAGTAAATCTTTTTCTAGACTCAGGGGTACGGAAGGCCTTTCTAAGCATGAAGCTCAGAAAGGCAAAGAAGTTAGAAAAATTGCGTAAAAATTAAAACCATCGTACAGTTAAATACATGCTGGAAAAATTTTTTGCAATATATGGGATGAACAAGGATCTTAGTTTCCTAAGTTATAAAGAGCTTGTTCAAATTGTTAAGATGAAGACAGGCACATCTCAATGGAAAGATCAGCAGGGCCACGTGCTCTCTGAGGGCTCTGGGAAGGAGCCTTCCTCCCCTCTGCCTAAAGTTGGGGGCGCAGACAATCCTTGGATTCCGTGGATTCTTGGTGGCTTCACTCCAGCCTCTGTCTCCATCTTCACGTTGGGCTTCTCCTGCCTGTGTGTCTCTTTGTCTCTGGGTCCAAATTTCCCTTCTATAAGGACTCCGATCATTGGATTGTGGCCCGCCCCAATCCAGAATGACTTTATCTTAACTTGATGATATCAGCCAACACCCTATTTCCAAATAAGGTCACACTCGTGGGTAGTGGTGGTGAGGACTTCAATGTATCATTTAGAGAACACAATTCAACCCATAATAGATATGGATGAGTAATTCACAGAAAAAAAATACATAAATGGACAATAAGAGATTGAAATATTGCTCAATAACATAAACCATTAAAATATAAAAAGTTAAAATGGAAATGAGTTTTTGTTTTCACCTATTTGGCAAAGATTAAGAATACCCAGTGTTTGCCAGGTCTGGGGCAAAAAAAACCCCCACTAATTTGGAAATCGTATTTCCATTTTAAAATCTTAATTTCTAATTCTTATTTCTACTTTATTTCTCTTTCTATTAGTTTTCGAGACAGAGTTTTGCTTTGTCACCCCTGGTAGAGTGCAGTGCCTAGCTCACTGCAACCTCAAACTCCTGGGCTCCAGCAATCCTCCTGCCTCAGCCTCCTGAGTAGCTGGGACTATAGGCGTGTGCCGCTACGCCCGGCTAATTTTTCTCTTTTTCATAGAGATGGGGTCTTGCTCTTGCTCAGGCTGGTCTTGAACCTCCGAGCTCAGGCAATCCTCCCGCCTCGCCCTCCCAGAGTGCTGGGATTACAGGCGTGAGCCACCACGCCCGGCCTGTCCCTTTTTCTTGATGTGTAGCCTGGGCTCTCCAGGGAAACAGAACCAATAGGGTATATAATTAATGGAAAGAGAGGGATTATAAGGAATTGGCTCAGGTAGTTATGGAGGCTGAGTCATGGCAAGCTGAAGACCCAGGAGAACTCAGTGTAAATTCCAGCCCGAATCCGAGTCCAAGGGCAGGAGCAGATGGATGTCCCAGCTTGAGCAGCCAGGCAGAGGATGCGACCTCCCCTGCTCTGCCTTTTGTGCTATTCGGGCCTCCCACAGAGTGGAAGAGGCCCGCTCATATTAGAGGGGAAATCTGCCGGACTCAGCCTACCGACGCACACGTGTTAATCCAGAAACATTCGCACAGGCAAACCTGGAGTAACGGCTCCCCAAATGTCTGGGCACCCCGTAGCCCAGTCAGGGTGACCCATAGAATTAACCATCCCTCTTGAAGGTCATTTTCCTGGGTTCAGAACACAAGGTTGAGAGTAGTTTCTGCACTTGAAGATCTTCTCCCCTGCCGTTGACTGATACTCCTTTGTCGGCGTTCTGTTATTTTCTCCGACTGCTTCTAAAATCTTTCTTTTTGGTTTTCTGCTATTTCACTGTTGTGCCAGGTTTTAGTTTCCTGCCCGATGCACCTTTCTTTCCTTCCCTGTCTGCCAAGAGGGAACTGGACTCGGGGGCCAGAGGGGAGGAGGGGCCCCTTGTCCTGTTTCCAGCATGTTCCTCTCACCGGACGCCACCCCACTGGGCAGCTTCCCAACAGAGGGCTGCAGAGGGTGACACCTCCAGCCCTCTGTCGGCTCCCCAGAGGGTGGATTCCCAGGGACAGCTGTTGGCAGGACCCCTCGGTGACCTTTCCACAGCCCGCTCTGTCCAGCAAGGCCTGTGTCTCTTCCGGGCCCTCTCCTGTGGGCGCCCTGTCCCAGCCCTGGGGCAGGGGCTGCTCCTGATGTTTGGTGTTGTGTGTTCTGCAGGGTTCCCTTGACCTCTTGCGACCCGATCCCGACTCCCACACCCGCCGTGGTTCACAATTCTCCAGCGTGCACTGTCCCCATTCCAAGTGCCACTGAATGGCACCCCCATGAGCTCTGTGGGTGGGGGTTTCTTTTTATTTACCCTGCTTGGGGTCCATGGGGCTTTCTGCGCCTGAGAACGGGTGTCTTTCATCACTTCTGTAAAACTTCCAGCCGCTATTACGTTGAACACTGCCTCTGCCCCCTCTGGGTTTTCCCCCTGTGACACCAGTTTTGTCCCTTAGATTTTCTCACACCATCTTCCATGTCTCCTAATCTCCTTAAGAAAACAGCTTTATTGAGATATAAACCACACACTACACGTTTCACCCATTTAAAGTGCGCAACACGATCCTTTTTAGTATTCGCGGAGCTGTGCAAACAGCACCGCGATCAATAGCACAACACTTCCTTCACTCCCCAAAGAAAGCCCACACCGACTAGCGGCCGCTCCCCACCCCCTCTCCGCAGCCCTGGCGACCACTAATCTATTTTCTGTTTCTGTAGATTTGCCTATTCTGGACATTTCATGTAAACGGAATCAAATAATACGTGGTCATGTTAGTGCGTTTTCTGGCGCTGTGACAGAATACCTGAAACTGGCAATTTATAAAGAAAAGAAATGTGTTTCTTACAGTTAGGGAGGCTGAGAAGTCCCAGGTGCAGGGGCTGTGTCTGGTGAGGGCCTTCCTGCTGGTGGGTACTCGCTACAGAGCCCGGGGTGGCGCCGGGCGTCACGCTGTGAGGTGCTGAGCGTGTTAACTCAAGTCTCTCTTCCTCTTCCTGAAAGTCACCAGTCCAGCCAGGTGCAGTGGCTCATCCCTATAATTCCAGACCTTTCCAGAGGCCAAGGCAGGAGGATCGCTTGAGGCCAGGAGCTGGAGACTAGCCTGGGCAACATAGTGAGATCCCGTCTCTACACCCGTTAGGTGTGAATTTATCCGTCCCCTCCTCCCGCCTCCCACCTGCCGATTTCCGCTGAATTTTATTACCATATGTGCTCATGAGTATTGATCTATTAGTTCCAGTTTAGTAGTGAGTACAGGTGGTGTTTCTTTTTCCATTCTTGTGATACTATATTTAAAAGGATGGTCTCCAGTTCCATCCAGGTTGTTACAAAAGGTATTAATTAGTTCAGCATTTTTTATGGCTGAGCAATACTCCATGGTATACATATACCACATTTTATTAATCCACTCATGTATTGATGGGCACTTGGGTTGTTTCCACATCTCTGTGATTGTGAATTGTGCTGCTATAAACATTCAAGCGCAAGTGTATTTTTTATAAAATGTCTTTTTTTTTCCTTTGAGTAAACACCCAGTAGTGGGATTGCTGGATCAAATGGTAGTTCTACTTTTAGTTCTTGAAATATCTCCATACTACTTTCCGTAGAGGTTGTACTAGTTTGCAGTCCCACCAGCAGAGTATGAGTGCTCCTATCTCCCTGCATCCACACCAGCTTTTGTTGTTTTGGGACTTTTTGATAAAAGCCATGCTCCCTGGGGTTAGGTGATATCTCATTGTGGTTTTGAGAGCTTGTTTGGAGGTTCTAGCAGGAGAGCGCATCTACTCGTATACCCTTGACTAAAGAATGGTCCTCCTCTATCGGGGAAGGTCAGCCTCTTCGACCGAGCATGCAACTTCGGAAGGGACACACATGGAGCAGTGAGGGAGCAAGGGGACACCTGCCAGGCCAGCCAGAATCAACACTGGTGATCAGTGGGGTGACAGATGTCGCAGCCTGATCACCCTGACATCCATCATTGTGGTTTTGATTTGCATTTCCCTGATGCTTAGAGATATTGAGCATTTTTCATGTGTTTATTGTCTGTCTATCTTCTTTTGAAAAGCTTCTCTTCATGTCTTTTGCCCACTTTTTAATGGGGTTGTTTGGTGTTTTCTTGCTGATTCGCTTGAGTTCTTTGTAGATTCTGGTTAATAGCCCTTTATCGGATGTGTAGCTTGCAAATATTTTTTTTTTTTTGAGACAGAGTCTCACTTTATTGCCTAGGCTAGAGTGAGTGCCGTGGCGTCAGCCTAGCTCACAGCAACCTCAAACTCCTGGGCTCAAGCAATCCTGCTGCCTCAGCCTCCCAAGTAGCTGGGACTACAGGCATGTGCCACCATGCCCGGCTAATTTTTTCTATATATATTAGTTGGCCAATTAATTTCTTTGTATTTATAGTAGAGATGGGGTCTCGCTCTTGCTCAGGCTGGTCTCGAACTCCTGAGCTCAAAGGATCCGCCCACCTCGGCCTCCCAGAGAGCTAGGATTACAGGCGTGAGCCACCGCGCCCGGCCTGTAGCTTGCAAATATTTTCTCCCATTCTGTGGGTTGTCCATTCGCTCTGTTGATAGTTTCCTTGGCTGTGCAGAAGCTTTTAAATTTAATCAGGTCCCATTTATTTATTTTTGTTGTTGCTGTGAGTGCCTTTGAGGTTTTCTTCATAAATCCTTAGCCTAGGCCAATATCTATAAGAGTTTTTCCAGCATTGTTTTCTAGAATTCTTACAGTTTCATGCCTTAGGTTTAGTCTGTTATCCATCATGGATTGATTTTTGTGAGAGGTGAGAGGTGCGAATCCTGTTTCAGTCTTCTACATGTGGCTATCCAGTTTTCCCAGCACCATTTATTGAATAGGGATTCTTTTCCCCAGTGTATGTTTTTGTCTGCTTTGTCAAAGCTCAGATGGCCACATGAGGATGGTTTTATATCTGGGTTCTCTGTTCTGATCCATTGGTCTATGTCTCTGTTCTTGTGCCAGTGGTATGCTATTTTGATTACTATAGCCTTCTACAAAAAACTGTTTAAAAAATTAGCTGGTCAAGGTGGCATGTGCCTATTGTCCTACCTACTCAGGAGGCCAAAGTGGGAGGACCACTGGAGGCCAGAAGTCAGAGGTTACAGTGAGGTACGATCATGCCGCTACTGTACCCCAGCCTGGGTGACAGAGTGAGGCCTGGTCTCAAAATAAATAAATAAATAAAGCCAACAGTTATGCTCCCATGATAACTCATTAGTCCATTAATCCATGGATGGATTGATCAATTTATGAGGGCAGACCCAATCACCTCCCCAAGATGTTTCAATCCTGCCACATCTGCCACATTGGAGATTGAGTTCCCAACATGCGAAATTTGGAGGGGGACACATTCCACCCACATTAGTGGCTTTTTGTGACTGGCTTCTTTTGATCAGCATGTTTTCAAGATTCATCATGTTGCAACATGTGTCAGTACTTCATTCTTCTTTATTGCCAAATAACATTCCTTTGTGTCAGAAATCACATTTTATTCATCCATAATCAGTCAGTGGACATCTGGGGCTATTTCCACCTTTTTGGCTATTACGAATAATGCTGTTATGAACATTTGTGTACAAGTTTTGGTGTAGACTTATGCATTCATTTCTCCTGGGTGTATATTGTACCGAGGAGTGGGATGCTGGATCCTATGGGAACTCTGTGCCTAACCCTTTGAGGAACTGCCACACTGTTTTCAAAGTGGCCGTGCCACTTTACATCGCCCAGGAGAGGTGATTCCCTTCTCACCTGTCCATCTTCTAGAGCTGCACTCTTGGTAGTTTCTTCCACCATCTCCAGCACTCTCACAGCTTCACATGATGTTTAAATCTGTCCACTCGCATTTTTATTTATAATTTTCATTTCTGGAATCTCCCTTTCATCCTTTTCTCAAATTTGTCTGCAGATTTGATTTTTTGTTTGTTTGTTTCATTGTCATACTTTCAATATCCTCTTGTATTTCTCTAAACATTTGAAAAAGACTGATTTGTATGGACCTGAGGCTGCAGTTGCCTTTTCTGCTGACTCTGGCTCATGGTGGCTCATTTCCTCGTGTGTCCTGGGCCTTTACGCAGCGTTAGTGTAGACTCTTTGACGGCTCAGTTTCCAGTGCCACAGTCAACTGGCTCTGTCAGGCTCTCCCACTTGGGGACCACTTTATTTCACCCTCAGCTTGGGTTTCTTTGTGGCTTCCGTCTCCAGACTCTTGTGACTGCAGTGGTGTGTTGAGAAATTGTCATGGAGACTTTTCTCTCTCTTTTAATTTTCTCCTGCTGTATCCAGAGCCGAGGCCAACAGAGGGAAGTCTCTTTTCCGTCCCCTGGCCCTCCATGGGGAAGATTTTTTTTCTAGTTCTCTCACTGAGGATGTATCTTTTCAAGGGGTTCTCAGCTTCTTGGGGGGTGCTGATTCAACCTCTCACCTTGCTCAGAGCCTGGGCTTTGGTGCTGTCTTGAACCTGCTATACCAGTATCAGGGAAACCCAGATCCAAGGCACTAGGACAGAGATGCCCTAAGGCAAGGCCTACTTCCTCCCTCCCTGACCCTTTCTTTTTAAATTGAAGAATTTCACACATATAAAAACCTATGAAGAATGCCAGGTATCGTGGCTCATGCCTGCAATCCCAGCACTTTGGGAGGCTGACATGGGAGGATTACTTGAGGCCAGGAGTTCAGACAAGCCTGGGTAACATAGTGAGACCTTGTCTCTACAAAAAAGAAAAGAAAAAAATAAAAAATTAGCCAGGTGTGGTGGTACAAACCTGTAGTCCTGGTTACTCCCAGGAGGCTGAAGTGGGAGGACTGCTTGAGCCCAGGAATTTGAGGCTGCAGTGAGCTATGGTTGTGCCACTGCACTCTAGGCAGGGCAAGAAAATGAGACTCTGTCATGAAGAAGAAGAAGAAGAAAGAAAGAAGAAGGAGGAGGAGGAGGAAAGTAAGAAGAAGTAGAAGAAGAAGAAGAAGAAAGTGTAATGACTCTGACAAACTCATCAAACCATCACACATTGCTATCAGTCATTAACCTGTCGCCAGTCTTATTTTATCTCTATGCCCAGACCTCCCCCAGTACAGTTTTGAAGCAAATTCTAGACATTATACTATTTCATCTGAAAATCCTTCAGTATGTTTCTCTAAAACATAAAGACTCTTTTGAAAAATATAGTCACTGGTCAGGCATGCGGCTCACGCCTATAATCCTAGCACTTTGGGAGGTCGATGTGGGACAATTGCTTGAGGTGGGAGTTCGTGACCAGCTTGAGCAAGAGCAGGACCCTGTCTCTACAAAAAATAGAAAAATTATCCGTGTGTGCTGGCATGCACCAGTAGTCCCAGCTATTTGGGAGGCTGAGGCAGGAGGAGATCTTGTACCCAACAGTTTTAGGTTGCTATGAGCTAGGCTGACGTCATGACACTCTAGCCCGGGCAACAGAGACTCTGTCTCAAAAAATATATATATATATCCATAAATATATATATAGCTACTATATCTGTGTTCACACTTAACATTTTTAATAGTGATTCCCTAACATCATCCGTGTTTAGTTCTTTGCTATAAATAACGTTCAAATTGCCAATTGCCTCAAAAATTGCATTATCGTTTTGAATATTACTTTCTTATTATTTCTGGCCTTAAAGATGTCCCCTATGTTCCCGCCAACTCTACAACACTTTAAAAAAAGTTTTTTAAATGAATATTATTTCCAGCATTTTCACATATTCTGTACCAAAAGGGCTGTCTGGACATCTAGTCTGTGATTTTGCCAGAAGCAGAAGCCCCCGACCACAATTTTGTTTTAAAATCTCACCTTTGTGCACATGCCTAGAACAAAGAGACTGGAAGGAAGCAAATAAAAATGCTAACAGTAGTTAGATCTCAGCCGAAAGATTACATGTGATTTTTGTTCCCTATCCTTTCTTACGTTTTCAAATTTTCCTGCAATGAGCATGTGTTAATTTTATAATCGAATGTAAAATAAACTTCATTAACTTAATTAAAGCCATAAACACTGGCTCCTCCCTCTCTAACTTTCAGCGGCACAGTCCCCAACCTTACTGTGTGGCACACGGGGCTGCCTCAGGCCACCTGCACGTTCCCTGAACTCTTCCTTGGCCCCAGCCCCGCTCACGGGTGGGAGCAGCCTGCTGGGGCGACCAGGGCCGGGTTGGGGGGATCCTCACTGCGTCCCCTGCCTGCCAGCCGGCTTGCCCACGACGATGGAGCAGCCTGAGCCACAAGGGAGGGGGCAGGCCAGGCAGGCAGTGGGACTCCTTGTAGAGCTTTCCTTCCCAGGAGATCCCACAGTCCCGATGGGAGCAGAGGCGGGGAGGCCAGCTGTCACAGTGTCTATCGGCAGCCCCTACCCTGGTGGAGGGGATGTGGGAGAGAGTTAACACCCTCGGCCCCGCCCAGGTGATTCCAGCCGCAGTTTGTGCAACATGCAGTGGGCAGGGCCCCAGGTGCAAATCACAGGCCCCCCAGCTCTGCCGTGGACACAGGCTGTGCCTCCAGGCCAGGTGCTTAGCCGCTCCGAGCCTCAGTTTCCTCATCACAAAATGGGCATGACAAAGAGTCGCCTGCTGGGGCTACATGGGTGTTTGGTGGCTGGCCCAGATCTGTAGGTGTGTGGGCTCCGAGCTCGGGCCGGGAACAGTGTGCCCTGCCCGTGGAAACCACGCATCCCTGCCCCGAGAGGCTCACGAGCTGGTGGGGATTCCAGGAAACACACAGAAGTGTCACCGGGCCGAGCAGTGGTAGGGCAGAGCGGGAGACCTGGGGGGACCGGCCGGGCGGAGCCACCATACAGAGGCCCTCAGTCTCAAACGGGCGTGGAGGCAGGGCAGGGCATCGAGGCACAGGGAACAGCATTGAGAAGCACAGAGGCTCGAGGGAGACAGCCTGCCCAGGGAGGGGCAGTAGGAGGAAAGCCGGGATGTGTTCCTCCAGGAGGAGGAAGAGGAGGGAATGTGGTCTGAGGAAGAGGCCTCCAAGTCCTCCCAGAGTTGGAACTTGAGGCTGCAGACGATCTGTCAACGTGGCTGGGAGAATTTATGCCCGTTCAGCGGTGCCAGGCTGGGAAGACGACTTACCCAGATGGCAACGAGGCCCACCCTTGGGCAGACGCCAGGAAGCAGCAGGTCCCCGCCTGGGGCCCTCTGCGCCCTGGGAGTCGCTCTTACATTTGCTACCGGGTCATCTTACTTAACCCCCAACACAGCCCAGCTAGGCGGCCACTGCTGTCCCACTGCACAGACTAGACACGAAGCGGCGTGGCCCCCGCGGGTCCAACCGCTCGCCCAGGGCCACGCAGTGGCCGGAACCGCGCGTGGAGCCGCATTCCTCCCTTCCGTCCGGACCGCAACGGCGCGTGCAGCTGCCGCCTCTCGGCCGCGTCCGTCCTCCGAGCCGGCCGCCCGCCCGCCCGCAGGCCCGCGGGCCGCAGCGCCCTTTCCGCGGGACCCGGAGGGACGGGCTGGGCGCTGCTGCCCCCGCGCGGCCGCCGGCGCACCGCAGGCCCGGGGACGCCCGCGGGCCTCGGTCTCTTCCCTGCAGAACCTGCAGAGCACCGCGTCGGGGGCAGAAGCAATGGGGCCTTCAGCTCCACCCCTTGGCCACTGAGGGACCTCAGCGAAGTCGCCTGCTCCCACCTCAGTTTTCCCCTCTGTGAAATGGGCATGGATCAAGACCCTGGAAGGGCTGCTAGGATTCCATGGGCAAGCAGGGCCGCAGTGGCGCTCCCCGAGAACCTAGGAGATGGGCTGGAGAGAGCCCGCCCGCAGCCCCTGCGCAGCAGGGCAGCGGGAAGACCTGTGATCTGTCCCTTCCTTGCTCGCGGAAATAAAGTCTTGGTGCAAAGTCTGCTTGCTTTGCTGACTGAGGGGCGGGGGCTCCACATCGGAGGTGCCTGCCGCTCCCGAGGCCTCCGCCCGCCCTGATCTTTGGTCGAGGTGGGCACAGGTGTGCTGGAGAATTGCCCACCAGCAGGGAAGGGCGGGCGATCCCGCCTGCGGAGGGAGGGGCGGTGGGCGGTGGGTCCCCACTGCCAGGGACAGGAGCACCAGGTCAGCCCGCCTGCCTCGCGGGACAGGGGCCGAGGGCCAAGGCCCCCAGAGCTGCCGGCGAGCCCAGGGCCTTCCCCACCTGCTTTGGCGAGGACCCCAGTCCTCGTGGCCCCCCACACCCCAGCGTGTCCATCTTCAGGGGCAATGCCAGGCCCCACCATTGCTGGCCCCAGGAAGCCAGAGAAGCCCCTGCCCACTCCTGCAGGGACCCATGGGCTGCTGTTCCCTGCAAGACCCCAGGAGGGGCCTTCACGGGCGAGTGCTGACCTCAGACCGCCCCCCCCCCAGCCACAGCTGAGACCCACACCCTCCTCTGCCGCCTCCAGGAGAAGCCTCCTGTCCTAGCCTTCAACGACTTCCCCTCCCACCCCTGCTGCCAGGGGTGTCCACAGGAAGATCCTGCAGGGATGGAGCTGTGTCCTACAGGAAGGGTAGGGGGACAGCCCCCCCCCCAGAGCGTCAGGAATGGCAGCAAAGGAAATGAACTGCACAGTGGTCCTGCGGTGCAGAGCCCTCATTTGGGGGACCCCTCTGTCTAGGTCCCTGCCCCTGCAGCCTCCCCTCTACAGGCCCCATCCCCCTCCACACCCAACCAACCAACTTCTGGCCCCACACCACACCCCCTTCCTGCCACCAGAGGCCTGGCACGTCCCGGCTACAGTGGGGAGAGCCCAGGCCTGAACCTGCCGGGGCGATGGAGAGAACAGGCGCCCGGTAGTGTGTGGGCAGGAGGGGCTGATGGGGGGGCTGGAGGGGGCTCAAGGGGGAGGGGAGGGGCAGGGAGGCCGGGGGCTGTGGAATCTAGAGGCAGGATGCAGCAGGTGAGGGCGGGATGCAGCCAGTGTAGACACTATGGGGTGCAGTGCTTGGCAGCTGACGGGTCAGAGAGGCAGGGAGGAAGTGGAATGGCCAGTTTTTGTGGGTGGTGTTTCTTTTCTAAAAAGAAGAGAGAGAATCATGCTCCCTTTATAAGCGGAGGGGACGGAGGGATCCCTGTGTGGGCAAGGACCTGGGTGTGTGAGGCCGAGGGGGCATTAGCCTGGGTTGAGGTCCCTGCCCGGCCACTTCCAGCTACGTGATGTGGGTAGGTGCCATCCCTGTTCTGAACCACAGGGGCTTGAGGGGTGGGTGGTCTGGAAGAGTCAGGGGTGTTAAGCTGGAACTTTTTGCCTCTGTTTTGCCTGAAGTATTCAAGGCCGAAAGCAACAAAATAGGTGCCTTGCTGCGCAGGGCTCCAAGCTCCAGAGAGTGCCCCCAGCCTGACCATCCCCTGCAGGGCCCAGGGTGCTGCCCTCTGGCTCCCAACTCCCCTTCTAGGCTTTGCTCCAGGTCCTTGGACCCCAAATTCCCTGTCCAAACAGCACAGAGGCCGTACGGGTGCCTACCGGGCCCACTCTCCCATGGGTGCACCTTGTCCCTGGTGGGGGTCAGGGGCTGTCCAGGGGCTGGGTCTCCTCTTATCACCATGTTCTAGCACAGAACTCCAAGAAGCCCAGAAAGTTCTACATGGACCCCTCTTGCAGATGTTACGAGGTGTATTTGCCCAGCCCGGAAGATGAGACACTCCTTATTCCACAGCTTGTTGGCTGATTTATACTATTTTTTTTACAGTGACCACCCATACTTTTATTATCTAGGTTCAAGATGTGCTAAGGTTTTGCCACATTTGCTAGAAATATAAATATTGAGAGTATGTTGCAGACAGTATGATGCTTCTCCATGACTTAGTTTTGAAGAGATCTCCTAAAAAACATTCTGCTACACAAATAGGATCATTTGTCACACCTATAAAAGTGCTAATAATTCTAATATCATCAGAGCTATTTTTTTTTTTTTTTTTGAGACAGGGTCTGGCTTTGTTGCCCAGGCTAGAGTGAGTGCCATGGGATCAGCCTAGCTCATAGCAACCTCAAACTCCTGGGCTCAAGCAATCCTCCTGCCTCAGCCTCCCGAGTAGCTGGGACTACAGGCATGCGCCACCATGCTCAGCTAATTTTTTCTAGATATGTTAGTTGGCCAATTAATTTCTTTCTATTTATAGTAGAGACAGGGTCTCGCTCTTGCTCAGAGCTGGTTTCGAACTCCTGACCTCGAGCAATCCGCCCACCTCGGCCTCTCAGAGTGCTAGGATGACAGGCGGGAGCCACCTCGCCCAGCATCAGAGCTATTTTTAAAGCAGGGTATGATCACTCAGGATCTCTCTCTCGTCTCTTGTTATCCTAGAAAAATCCCTCTACATTTTTTGCTAATGGCACTGATGTGTTGAGGCGTGCTTGGAACTTCCAGGTGGCAGGCTGGGTACGAGGGTCTGCTTTGTTCTCTGGTAGAGGGTCCCACACGTGTTGAACGGCGCTGAGGGCTTCAGGACCTGGCCCCACCAGCCCAGGGCAACCAACTCACTGCTGTTTGCTCAGCACTTTCCCGGTTTTCGTCCTGGAAGTCCCTCATCCTGGGAACCCCTCAGTTCTAGGCAAACCAGGGTGGTTGTTCACCCTAATTAGTGAAGAGTGGGTGGAGAGAGAGAAAGAGAGAGAGAGGCTTGGAGGTGTGTCCCGTTTATCTCCACCTGGCAAAGAAGGCTTCAAAGAACCATGTGGACATATGTCCCTTGGAGATGGGGCTTGGGGGTGGATAGCACGTGTCTGGTGTTTGCTCCGTGCCTGACAAAGGCCAAGGCCATGGCTGTGGCCACCTGACAGGCTGCAGAGCTGGGCCGGTGACCTGGCGGGGCTCAGCTGCACTCCCCACACCGTGTGGCAAAGGTGCGTGTTCACAGGGAGCAGAGGCTGTTGGAGAAATATCCAAGGTGCCCACAAAGAGACTCGAGAGAAGGAATCCACATTCGGAACCCACCAAATCTATAGAGCCCCAGTGACGGGTCACAGGACACTGGTCCCTCCCTGTCCCCTGTGTCCCTCCCTCCCCAGCGCCAGCCTCGAGGAGGCAGAGGTGGCTGAGCTGGGGGAGCAGGTGCAGAGGAAGCCTGACCTGGCCTCCCCGAGTGGCTTCCCTGCCCTGGTTACCCAAGCTGCTGCTTTGAATACACTTGGGAGTTTGGATCTTTGGACGGGACCTGGAATTGCAGTTCCTGAACTGAGGCTGCTCTTGGGACTAGAAGTTGACCCAAGTTCTTCATTGCACCTGGCAGTGACCAGAGAGGTGGCAGCTGGCCAGGTTCTGGGCTAGGTGGAGGGAAGGCACTTCCTGCCTCAGGCGTGGGGAGCACCGCGTGTTCTGTGAAGTCCCCATCACGGCGCCAGCCCTCGGTAAAAGCCAGATACTCCAGCGCTGCTTCGTATTTCGAAGCAGTTCCTCTCAAGGCCACGGACCACCGGCCCGTGCTCGGTCCAGTGACAAGTCTCCATCCTCACTCCCTGGCCTGGGTGGCAGCAGCCCACAAGCTGGGTCCTGTCCCTGCACCCGCTCCTGGGCGCCACTGCCCCCTGCTTCTCCTCTGAACCTGGGGGCCCCCAAGCTCAGCCCTTGAACCTCTTTCTTCATACCTTCCCTCCCCAGGATCACGCCTTAAACACTGAAGATTCCCACATTTCCACGCCCAGCCCCGTCCCCGAACCCCGACGACCCTGCCCACTCCGCCCCTCCACTGGGAAGTCTAAGGGGATGTTCACGAGGCGAGGCCAAGGTGAGACTCCACATCCCATGCCTCGCGGTGCCCAGGCACCGGCGCCGTCCCTACTCCCCTCCCCTCGGCCTTGACGTTGCTCTCTTTCCTCCTTACTGCACAGAGACCAGAATGCAGTCACTTCTCACGTGTCCGCTGCCGCCTTCCTGGCCACCACCGTCTTGAACTTGGACCATTGCAGTGGCTCCTCAACGGGCCTCCCCCGCTCCTCTCCGCCCCTTCCGTCTGCAGTGTTTCCCGCGCAGCGGAGATTCTGTAAGACAGAAGCCAAGCACCTGCTCCTGGCCCCCCGAGGGTCCCGCCTCACTCAGAGGACAGCTGGCCCTGCTGCCCTCTGGCCGTGGCGCTCTCTGCTCACCGCGCCTCAGGGCCTTTGCACGTCCCCCCCCTGCCGCTACTAGGCTCGCTTCCCCCCTTCCTTCGGGCTTCCTCACCCCTTGACCCTCCTAGCCGGCTCTGTGATTTCTAGCGCAGGTATCGCCCTCTGACCCTGGAGTGAGGGTGGGCAGACATCTCTGTAAAGGGCCAGCGGGCACATCTCGGCTTCACGGGCCCTGTGGTCTCCACTGCAGCTGCTCACCTCTGTCACTGTGATGCGAAAACAGTCCGAGACGAAACCCTGGGCAAGGGCCTGCCTCTCACCCGCTTCCCTCGCTGTCCAATGGGTTGCGAAGATTGGGGCGGTACGAGTTTCTGTGGCTGCCGTAACAAATCACACACAGCCGGCTGCTCAAAACAGCAGGAATCGATTTGCTCCCAGTGCTGGAGGCTGAGGTTGAGGTGTCAGCAGGGACACGCTCCCTCTGAAGGCTCCAGGGGAGGGTTCCTCCTGCCTCCACTGGCTCCCGGGGGCTCCAGGGGTCCCTTGGTTTACGGCAACGTCGCTCTGATCTCTGCCCCGTCCTCATGCGGCTTCTCCTTTCTCTTTTCTCCTCTTCTGTCTCAAGTCTCCTGCCTTGCGTTTATAAAGATGGTTGTCACTGGGCTCAGGGCCACCTGGGTTGTTCAGGATGACCTCCTCAAGATCTTCAGCTTAATGACACCTGCAAGGACCATTTTCCAACTAGGCTAACATTCACATGTTCCAGGGATTAGGATGTGGCTATATCTTTTTGGGGGCTACTGTTTAACCCACTACAGGTGTCTTTAAAGTACTTAAAAATGTGAATGAGGCCAGGCGCGGTGGCTCACCCTGTAGTCCCAGCACTCTGGTAGGCTGAGGCAGGAGGACCGCTTGAGCTCGGGAATTTGAGGTTGCAGTGAGCTGTGATGAGGCCACTGCACTCTAGCCAGGGCGACAGAGCAAGACTCTATCTCAAAAGAAAAAAAAAAAAGTGAATGAAACCTGGATGCCAACTCCTCAATCTGCAATGAAAAATAAACCTGCTGAGTGGACCAGACACTTGTGTGGGCCTGTCCAGGGCATTTCTCTCCCGGAAGGCAAGGTACGCGGCCAGCCAAGTGATCAGGAGGGTCAAAACAAACAGCTGCAGAAAGTAAGGGACGGATGACAACTGTCGGCAGGAGAAGAGAAGCAGGGGGTGACAGCCGAGGGGGTGCCTGGCATGACCATTCTCCCGCCCTGCCTTGGGTTCCTGTCAATCACAATTTACGTGAATGCAGTGCCCAAAAGCATAAAGACTAGTGTTACAAGTCTTATTGGGGGTTCCCATGAGCACTGAGAGGGCAGAAGCCGGCAGACATCGTCTTCGCCATGTCATGAGTGAGGAGGTGAGACTCGGAGAGGTGGAGGCCCGAACCCTTCACGTACCCAGACCCCCCCCCCCCATAAACCGCGGCTTGCTGCCAACTAAGCCCAGCTCCGAGGACCGATGGTGGCCTTCCCTTGCGATTCCTGGGGCAGGTTGCAGGGGGCCGTGCTTGCAGGGGAGAGGCCTGCAGGGGTCTGAGGGTGGCCCGGGCGTGCTTGTTCCCACTGGGAGCCCCCACCGAGCCGTCCTCGGGAGGATGCTACGGCCAGAGAGCCCCGGGCACACCTCGGCCACCATGGTCAGGCCTGCGGGGCGGGAGGGGCTCTTCCGCCCAGAATAACTCTCCGGAGTCAGCATGTTCTACCTTGGGAGGGAAACCAAAAAGGCACTTTTCACCAAGTGTCACAGGGGCTGAGACAGCATCCTCTGACAGGCCCTGAATGGACCCCAGTTGGGCCCATCCCCAGAACGGTGAGACCGGACAGCTGCTTCCCCCATTACTTCACTCGGATGGAACTTGCATCCGAGGAATGCATCGAGGGTGAACATTTCCAAATGTGCGGCCTAAGAAAAGCTCGGTGGCCTGATGAGCTGTGACAGGCAGCCTTCGGGGGAAGTGGGAGCTTAGCACGTTCTCTGGTCGCTGATTATATTACTGAAGGGTCTAAAAATTGCTGTCCTCGTGGTGTCAGAATTCTGCGGAATGGCGCAGCGATGGGTTCTAACTCATTCTCTGTGCATGAGTTTTCTCAAAGCCCTGGTTGGAGGCGGGGCCCCCGTGGGCCTGGTGCTGATGTGCCTTGGGGACCCAGGCCACCGTCCCCTCCCTCTCTGGGGCGGTCTCTCGTGGCCCCTTCACGATGCCTTTTTTTTTTTTTTTTAACAGTCTTGGTACATTTTTCTCTTAATTGTCTGAATGACTGCCTGTAGAGTCTTCAGCTTCTTCCCAGCCCTTCCCAGATTTGGAACCGCAACTTGAACTTGGGACCAGTTGCTGTAGGAAGTGTCCACCGACACAGCTGTGGGGCAGGCTGCCCTGGGCCTCTTCTGCTAAGTCCGGCAGCCAGTGCCCTTAGCAAGCCAGAATCCAGCCCCTCGCACCATCCGTACCCTCCCCACCTGAGCCCGGGACGCCGTCTCTCCCAGCTGCTACCGCCGTCCCACCCACCAGCTGACTGGTCCCCCTGGGAGTCCGTCCCCTCCCAACAGTCCCATCCCCGCTCAGCAGCCAGAGTGCTCCTTTTATAAAAGTAAGTCAGATCTTTTCACTTTATTTGTTCGTTCAACTCCCATTTGTTGAGCACCTACTATGTGCCAGGCCCTGGTCTAGGCACAGGAAACATACCAGGGAGTGAAACAAAATCTCTGCTTTCGTGGTGCTTCCGTGCTAGTGGAGGGAAGAAGAAAGACAAGCAAAGATTTAGCGGGTCAGATGGTCCTTCGTGCAAAGGGGGAAAGTAAAGCAGAGAAATGGAGCAGGAAGTGCTGGCCGGGGAGGGCGGTGCAGGGGTGTGGTTCGTAGTAATGATTTTCCACAGGGGTCAGGCAGGGCCTGGCTGAGGGGCTGAAGAGATGAGGGAGTGAGCCAGGGGGTAAGTGGAGTAGGAGAGTTACAGCAGAGAGAACAGCAAGTGCAAAGGCCCTGTGGCAGGAGCGTGCCCTGTGAGTCTGAGGACCAGAGGGTAGTGGGCCGCTGCGGCTGGAGCAGATGAGATGGGGGAGGGAGAGGCGGAAAATGAACTTCAGAGGTAAAGGAAGCAGTGCGGCCCCATCGGGCCCCAGCAGGCCCTTGCTTCTGTTCTGCCTGAGATGGGAGCCATCGCAAGCTCTTGAGCAAAGGAAGGATGTGATCTGACTTGTTTTAACAGGCTCACTGGGGGCTGAGAGGTGACTCAAACCAGGTGGCCGTAGTACAGGTGTGAGAAGAGCCAGGAGCCTGGATCTGTCTGGAAAATACAGCCAACAGGTTGTGCTGTGGGGGCTGGGCATAGCGTGGGAGAAGGAATCCGCACGGGTTTCTGCTGCCTAAATCCCTACCCTGCTCCCCACTGCTCTCAGGAAACGTCCTCAGCTCCTCTTCCCAGTCTGAGGCCAGACATGTGCTGGCCTGGCTGCCCTCTCCCACTGCGCCACTCCTACTTCCATCCTGTGTAGCTTGGCCTTCTAATTTTTGTTTTGTTTTTAGAGACAGGATCTCGCTCTGTTGCCCAGGCTGGAGTGCGGTGGTGCTGATCACAGCTCACTGCAGCCACCAAGTCTTGGGCTCAAGTGGTCCTCCTGTCTCAGCCTCCCAAGTAGCTGGGACCACAGTTGCGCGCACCACCGTGCCTGGTTTTTACATTTTCTTTTTGTAGAGACAGGGTCTTGTTATGTAGGAGTTGTCAAACTCCTGGTCTCAAGGGATCCTCCTGTCTTGGCCTCCCAAAGCACTGGGATTACAGGCATGGGCCACCTTGCCTGGCCAACATAGGCCTTTTGTGGTTCCTCCTCCAAGTCCAGAAGACAGGTTGGCCCCTGCTCCCCTGATGTTTTCCCTGCCTCAACTGCTCCTCGGTGGTATTTCAAATGTCCTTACCTCCCAAGTCGGAATTTCCTCCAGACATTGCAGCCCAACACTTTTCATTCCTTGTGGTCTGTTAACGGTGCTTTTGCTTTTTAATTTTCTGTCTTCTTGTTTCTGTCTGTCTCGGTCCCTAGCATATAAACCCCATGAGGGCAGAGATGCTCTGCCTGACCACCGGCCTTGCAAAGCTGTCACAAGTACATGAATAACGCACACAGTTGTGAGTAGCCAGCCAGTTCTTTCTGCACCTGCAAGGTAGGCATTGCTGTCCCCACTTTATAAGGGAGGAAAGGGTGCCCGGAGAGGTTCTATTTCCACCAGCCAAGAGCATAGTGGTTCCAGAAAGCAGCAGAGCCAGAGCCTCAACTTGGGCCCACTGGTTCCAGAGCCCCTCCTGTGCGTCTTCGGGGCTCTGCCTGGATGAGTCTCCCCGTCTTAGGCCCCTCTTCTGTGCCAGGGCTCCTGGCTGAGCTGACTCCCGTGGGCGCAGAGAGGGTGAGTTTCTGGGGCTTGGGGGGGAGGTGGGGAGAGAGCGAGCCTGTTTGTTGGAGGACTCAAAGGGCTTTCTCCCTCAGCCAGCATAAAGCACGTTTAGGACAGCGAGTCTATTGCTCAGTCTCCGTGTGTCATAACGAGTAACTAATGTACAGGGCATACATTTCATTTAAAAGTAAAACCTCAAGCCCACCCGCACTCCCAGCCTGCCCAGCCTCATCCACTTCTGTCCCTGCTCGGTCACCCAGTCGCAGCCGCGCTCCTCTGCCCTCCCCAACTGAGAACAGGTGTCCCGGGGTTGCCCCAACGGGACCCTGCCCTGCCCTGGTGGCGGCGGTAGCAGGAAAGCGCGCAGACCTGGCTCGGGGCCCCTGGCTTCCAGCCTTGAAACTGCCTCGCTGCGTGCCCTTCGGCAACTCCGCCCCTCCTCCCGTGCCTCAGTTTCCCCACTCGGAGAGGCCGGGACCTCGCAGCTCGCTCTACAGGTGACACACCTGCTTCCGGTACTGGCCCGCCGCCGGGCCCCGCGGGCGGCCCACCCCGCGCCCTCGCGCCAAGCCTCCTGGCGGCCGCCCCCAGGACGGGGCGGGGGGCGCGAGGAGGGGCGGCGGGGCCCCGGGCCGCAGCGCCCGCCTCGCCCCGGGCCGGCTCCGGGGGGCGCCCGCGGGAGGGCGCGGCCGGCGCGGGGGGCGCGGGCGGCGGCGGCGGGGGGCGGAGACGCGGCGCGGCTTCCGCTCCCGCGCGCCCTGCTCCCTCCTCCCCGTCGTCCTGGCCCGCGGCGCCCGAGGGGGAGGCGAGGCGCCGGGAGCCGCGCGCGGGGCCGCCGCGCCATGGAGCCCGAGTGAGCGCGGGCGGGCCCGCCGGCCCGGACAACATGGGGGCGCCGCCGCCCCGGCCGCCGCCGCCGCCGCCGCTGCTGCTGCTGGCGCTCTGCTGCAGCCTGGCCCCCGGCGCGGGTAGGTGGGCGCGGGCCGGGCGGGCGAGCCGCGCGGACAATGGCCCGGCCGCCCCGCGGCCAAGTGCGCGGGCGCGCCCGGGCTCGGCGGCGACTGGGCGAGTTGGGGCGAGTTGGGGCGCGCCGCGGACCCCCGCCGCCCGGCCGCCGCGCCGGCCCTTTGTCTCCCCGCCCGGGCCCTCCCGGGAGCGCCGCGTCGCGGGCCGCGAGCAGGGCGCGGGCGGCGCCGACCCCGCCAGGTGCGGCGCGGGCGGGTCCTCACCTGCCCGCGCCCGGGCGCGCTCGGAAATGCGCCCGCGGGAAGCCGGTGAGCCCGGGCCGAGCTCGGACCGTGCGGCCTCGGGCGGGCAGCGAGCGGCGGCTGTCGGCCCACACAGGCCTGGCCTTTCGGGAACTACTCGGGGAACGCTCCCCGCGAGCCTGTGCCCGCGGCCGCGCGGCCGGCCTGCGACCTCCCTGCGCCGAGTCAAGTTACAGCGAGAAAGTTTGAGCCCCGCGCGGGGCGGCCTGGCCTGTGGCGCTGCCGCTTTGATCTGCGTGGCTGTCGGTTTCCTAACGCACGGACACCTGCCAGGTGCTGGGCGACCCGAATGACCCGTTTGGCCGCCGAGGCCCCAAATGGTGGCGCCCGGCGGCAGCTGACCGATGTCCTTCTCCGGGGCCAGCTGCGTGGGGGTGACGTGGTCCCAGAGTGCGGGGTTGGGCAGCGTGCTCCTGCCTCGGTTGTACACGCCCTTGGGGAGATGGAGGGCTGGGGAACTTTCTCTCCAACTTTTGGTGTGTCCCAAGGGGAGGAGTTGAGGTCAGGAGGACTCTGGAAACCTAAGCAGTTGTGAAACGCTACACATGTTCTTTTAATTTGGAGATTGCCATGTGGGTTTTGAAGCAAGCCTCTTGCTACCTAAGTCATTCTCTTCCCTTGTGCGTATTTTGTTGTTCTGGAGCGTGGCTGGCCAAGTGGGCACGGCCAGCAAGTGCCTGTGCACTCCGGGGTCTTCTGTTGGTTGGGGGGACCTCGGGTCCCTTTGCCTGGGCCTCTTTAAGGCAGACAGCTGTCTCCCTGAACATTTCCAGTGTCTGGACGTCGCAGAGGGGTGGCCTGGCCTTGCGGTTGGGCCCCCAGTGGTGCCTCCATGGAGGTGAGGGGGGCAGCTAGGAGCAGAAGGGCTTTTCCCAAGACCCCCTGCCTCCCTCTGGAGCCCAGAGAGTCTGTGGGCAGTTTCACCCCAAATTCGTCTCCCAGGAGGGTGTTTACATTTTGGGGCCATGTCTGGTGCTAGCAAAACAAGGTGAAGACAAAACAATGACAGTATCTGGATAGTTCAGGCCGGCACTGCTCCTTCTCTCTCCGGAAATGCCTGGGTCACGAAGGCAAAAGGTTTTTTGGGAAGCTGTTTGTTTTAAAGGTGGGGTCTCTAAGCCAGCTGTGCTTTCACCGCATGTGGTTTTTGGGTTTTCTGTACGTTTTGGGGTGACGTTGATGGCATCGAATGCCTGTCGTCTGTGTGACTCGAGCCCCTAAGGAGAAGGAATCACATCTGTGGAGTTCAGTTGTAGAGGAGGCAAAAATAGAGTTGATTATTTTAACATTAGGAAGCAAGGCCTGCAGCACCCAGCTAATGTGAAAGCTAGTCCTAAAATGGAAGGGAAGGCAGGGATCTTTCTGCAGAACTGTTTTGACTGTTCCTAATTTGTTATGTCCCTCATTTTGTGTGTTAGGGATATGCCTCAGTCCAGAGTGAAGCCAGTAAGTGGGCAGCTAATTATTTTTCCTGATTGCTTCCTGTTGCAATTGGAAGCTGTGAGCCCGCGGAAATGCCTTTGTTCTAGTGGTCCTGGGGCTGAGGACGGCATTCCCCAGCCCGAGGCCCAGGCCTCTCTCCGGGGCACTTGTCCCAGGCCTGTCCAGGCACCCCCCACCCCCAGGGGAGGCTTCTGCACAAGGCCTGGCCCACGGAGGGCCCAGCAGGCCTGTGTTGGGTCCACCGACTGCAGTGTGGGGTCCCGGGCAGAGTCCCCTCAGAAGCAGAGCCCCGGTGCCTTTAACCCTCCCATTCAAATCCAAGAAACTTCCCTGTCAACCTGCTTGGGAAGCAGCATTTGTTCAGCCCTTCTCTGGGGGCATGGTTCCTGTTTTTGGAGTAAGTT
This sequence comes from Mirza zaza, assembly GCA_008750895.1. Taxonomy (NCBI): domain Eukaryota; kingdom Metazoa; phylum Chordata; class Mammalia; order Primates; family Cheirogaleidae; genus Mirza; species Mirza zaza. The sequence continues at coordinate 77,859 of VSMD01006913.1, read as the reverse complement.
TTTGGAACCTCTTTAATTTTAGCTGCCCGGTGTCACTGTTCAGGCATTTAGCAGGATTTGCATACAGGGGTGGGGGTGCATTCAGGTGAGGTTTGGGCATCACCTCCTGCCTTGCAGTGACCGTTTGCAGGGCTGAGAGTGGAGGCTTTGGGGACAGACCAGCCTGGCTTCATGTGCTCAGCAGCTGTTTGACTTTGGACGACTTAACTGAGCTTCTCTGTGACCAGAGTCCTCACCTGGTCCCTTCCCCTCCCAGACTGTTGGGAGCAGTGTGAGGCCCTTAGCACCGTCTCTGGCCCAGGTGAGGGACGGGTGGTGGCAGAGCTGCCGGGACTGCTGTTGTGTGACAGGGTCCTTGATCTTCCAGGCCCGGACGGTCTAGAGGCTCTTGCTACACAGCCTGGACTGTTTTCTGTGTGCGACCTTGGATATCCAGCCAGCCACTGACTGAGTGCTGTGTTGCTGCAGCCCTGAGTGGGGGTCTCGGAGTAAGCGCCGTGGGTGGAGCCCCGGGGTCTAATCCCAGCCTGGCCGCTTGCCGTGGTGGGGAGCTTGGGCGGCTGGCTCCACCTTTGCTGCCTCAGTTTCCTCTTCTGTAAAACAGGGATGATAATCCTTCCTACCTCCAATTCAGCATGTCAGCGTGCGCTGGGCACTGTGTCAGCTCTCATCGTTGCTGCTGCTTTCTGGTGTCCGGCATTGCTAAGGCCGGTGTAGGGTGGCGCCGAGCAGCAGATACGCCCGGCACCTGCAGGGCTTCCCGTGCCGAGGGGAGAGCAGGCAAGCAGAGGCTGATGTGCAGCTATGAAGAGGTGGCCCCAGGGCTGGCGCCCTCACCCTCTGGGTGACCTGCAAGACGCCCCAGCACCCTGTCCTCAAGTGCCTGGTGGTCTCTGCTGAAAGAGGCCAGATCGTGCTGTGCAGTCTGGGTGTGAACCAAAAGACGGTGGAAGCTTCTGGAAGACTTTATGCAGGGGTGACAGGAAATGCAGGCTGGAGTCAGATGTGTCTTAGGTGAAAGGTGTTGAATTTTTTTTTTAAATTGAGGTGAAACTTACATAGTATTAATCATTTTAAAGTGTATACTTCAGAGGCATTTAGTATATTAACAGTGTTTACAACCATCACTTCTATTAAGTCATAAAACATTTCCACCACCCCTAAAGAAACCCCCGTACCCACTGAACGTGACTTCCAGTTCCCCTACCCACAGCCCCTGGCAGCCACCGATCTGCCTTCTTCATGGACTTACCTATTCTGGTTATTTCCTATGAATGGAATCATGGAATACGTGTTCGTTTGTGTCTGGCTTCTTCACATAGTACATGGTTTCTGTGGTTAGTCTGTGTTGTGTCACATGTCCAGTCCTTTTTATGGTTGAATAATATTCCACTGCATGGTGGACCGCATTTGTTTACCTGTGCGCCCCTTGATCAATCGAGATCAATCGATCTTGGCTGGCTGCATCCTTCAGCATCAGCAGTGTGAGCGGGGCGGGGACGCCCCAGTTTGGATAGCCCTCCTGCCGCCGTTCAGAGATGTGCCAGGTGATGGGGACAGGGAGGAGGGCCTGGGCCCTGAGGGGCGCTGGGACGGCAGAGTGAGGCCAGGTGCAGCTGCCCAGAATCCCTGAGCCATCCGGACACTGGTGGGTTTTGAGGCCTCGCAGAGACTTAACCACTCTCAAAACGGGGGTCCGTTGGGGAGGCCCTGGCGGGCGCCGGGCCACATCCAGCTCCTTGGCTTCGTGGCTCTGTTCACACATTTGCTCAGAAAGCAGCGGTGTGTCGGCTCCGAGCCAGCCCGCCCAGGGGCCTTCCTGGGGGCGGCTCGGGCCCCAGTGTGACATGTGGAGGCAGCTGTGGCCACACAAAGAGCTGGCCCCCGGGGCCCGCCGGCTGGCTCCGTCTGCTCTCTGCTTTCTGCTCAGCTCTGGAAAGGGCTTTGCTGGCTCCCGGCCTCAGTTTCCTCACCCGTAACTGGGAGGGTGTTGTCTGCCTCGCCAGTGCTGGTTGGGGCTCTCGAGCTCTCCCCCCAGGCCGTGCGGGAACGACACCATGGGAAGAGTTGGAGAGTTCCCCGAGGACGTGATCGGGGCTGCGGTCCGGCTGGCAGCTGGGAGGCGGGTGACGGTGTTCGGGGTCTTGCTCTGTCTGTCTCTGGCGCGAGACAGCGCTGCGTCCCTGCTCGTTCCTGAGCCCGGTGCAGTCGTCCCTGTGGCTCCAGGTCCAGCCTTGGGTTTCCGTTTTTTCCTGGCTTGCCTGTCTCCTTGTAGGGGGCAGGTGCCACTTCGCCGGCCCGGCGCGCACTGTGCCGGGGCCCGTGGTCTGGTCTGCCGGGCGGCTGCCCGCTGCTCCCTGGGTGGCAGCAGCCGTGTGGCTGGAGCCTCATGTTCTGATCAGCCACTAAGCGCTGTGGGTTCCGCCACGTGTCTGCTGTGTCCGACCCTCTGGCTTGGGGTCTCTCTGGCCGTGGACCCCCTTGTTGGTTGTCGTGATCAAGTTGCCTCTGAGCCCTTTTTCAGGAGTGGAAGGATCGTCCTTTCTGGGTATTTTCTTATTTGCTTTATTGCGTATTTAATGTATTATACATTTTAAGCATCTGCTTTCGGTTTGCCTTAATGCAGTTTTTCTTGTGGTTGAACTGAAGTGAGGATTTGCTCAGGGAGGAGAGTGGTTTTTAGCCTTTATGGGGTCTCAGGTGCCTCTGCGAGAATCTGACGGCGGCTCCTCTCCCAGGAGGGAGCCTGGTGAGGGTGGCACGTGCACCTCCTTGGTCCAAGGCCATGGAGAAGGACCCTGCAGGGCTCTCAGTCCCCATCACTGCCTCCCTGTGGGACCCCGAGGAGGGCTCCCTTTCTGTGTGCCTCAGTTTCCTTACTTGTAAAATGGAACCAGCTGACACTAATATCTGAGGCCTTTTCCAGTGTGAGGCTTTACGTTTTCCTTCCTTCATGATCCTCAGAAGTCTGGACCCCTGGACTGTGGGGGGTGCTCCCAGAGGAGGTGCCTCTTCTGTGCCCTGCCTGGCCCTGCTGCTCCTGGTTCTGACACTTGCCTTCTGGGTGTCTGGCCACGCGGGGTCTGCCTGGTGCTGTCACCTGGGAATCGTCCCTAGTGCCGAGGCCTGGGTCTGTCCCCATGACCAGCCCTGCCCACAGCGGGTCTTGGCCCTGGCGTTTCCTGCAGGTGCCAGGCAGGTGGGATTCCTAAGGGGGCACCGCTGTGTGGTTTTTGGGCTTCCTAGAGAAGGGCTGTCTTGAAAATTGCTTTCCTGGGCTCTACTTTTCCTTTCTCTGTTTGGTTATTTTAAACTTCCTTTTTTTTTTTTGTTTCTTAATTGCTATAAAGTATAGATAACACGAAATTTGCCATTGTGACCATTTTTAAATACACAATTCGGTGGCATTAATACATTCACAATGTTGTGCAACCATCATCACCATCTATTTCCAAAATTTTTCCCTTACTCTGAGCAAACTCTGTCCCCATTAAGCAGTCACTCCCCCGTTACCCCCTCCCCCAGTCCCTGGAGCCTCTATTCTGCTTTCTGTCTGTATTTGCCTGTTACAGGTACTTCATATTTGTGGAATCATACAATATTTGTCCTTTGATACCTGGCTTATTTCACTTAATGTAATGTTTTTGAGTTTTATCCATGTTGTAGCATGTGTCAGAATTTCCCTTTTAGAGCTGAATAATATTCCATTGTATGGGTCTACCACATTTTGTTTATTTATTCATCTGTGTGTGGATACTTGGGTTGTTTCTACCTTTGGCTATTGTGAATAATGCTGTAATGCAAAATTTAAAAAAAGGCAGTAAAAATTTTTTAAAAAGGGGCTGGAAAAAATAGAAAAATGCTATAATGCGCATTGGTTTACAAGTATCAGTTAGAGACTCTGCTTTCATTTCTTTTGGGTATATACCTAGAAATGGAATTGCTGGTAATTCTATCTTAAATTTTTTTTTTGAAAACAGGGTCTGGCTCTGTTACCCAGGCTAGAGTGCAATGTTGAGATCATAGCTCACTGTAGCCTTGAACCCCTGGACTCAGGTGATCCTCCTGCCTCAGCCTCCTAAGTAGCGGGACTATAGGTGTGTACCACCTAGCCTGCCTCATTTTTCTGTTTTAGTAGAGACGAGGTCTCGCTCTTGCTCATGCTGGTTTCAAACTCCTGAGCTCAAATATTTCTCATGCCCCGGCCTCCCAGGACGCTAGGATTACAGGTGTGCACCCGGCCAACAGTGTTTGATTTACACTTCCCTGCCATTTTGTATTTATTTTTCTGTAAATTGCCTACTCTTAGCCTTGGCCCATTTTTCTGTTGAGTTGTTTATCCTTTTTCTTATTGATTTGTAGGAGGTCTGTATTTGGTTCGGACATTAATTCTTTGTTATATCTGTTTCAGATTTCCCTTCTGGTCTGTAGCGAGTCTTTCATCCTTGTTTCTGGCAGTATGTTATCATAAAGACATTAAAGATATTATGTAACCAAAACGTCCAGTCTTTTCCCCCCGTGGCTTCTGGATTTCATGCCTTGTACCTTTACCCCCAGATTATAAATATGTTCTCCTTTGTGTTCTTTTGGGGTTGTTACTGTTTTGCATTTTATATTCAGACATTATTTAATCTGATTTTTTTTGGGGGTATACAATACGAGGTAGGGACCTAGCCAGTGGGTAGGGAGTGTCCCAGCACCTTGCTGGCCATCCTGTGTCGTTCTTTTAAAATGCCATTCTTTTATGTATGGCGTCCACAGATGTCTGGCTCCTGATTCCGGATCCTTCCATGCCCCCTTGGCCTGTGGGTATCTTTCTGTGCCAGTACTCTGCTGTTTTATTCCCTGTAGCATCAGAGTATATTTCGAGATCAGTTGTGCAAATTCCCTCCTCATTGTCCCTTTCAAAAAACCCGTTGGCTCCTCTTGCACATTCACGCTTTTGTGATAAGCCTCAGAGCCAGCCTATCAGGTTCCATCCTTTGATCTCTGGATCTGGGGACGGTAAGCGGTGACCTCCAACAGGTGTCAGAGGCCTGGGCTTTAAGTGGTCTCTGGCGAGCTAGCCGGCCTTTGGCTGTGGAAACCAATTCATCTGCCGTGGGCGAAGGCGCGGCCTTGACATTTGTGGGCTTTGTTGACGTCTGCGGAGTGCCTTAGAGAGGGGCCGTGTGCGCCCGCTTGCCCGAGACGCCCCTGCTGCCTCCCTCACCCCAGTGTCTGCTCGGGAAGCAAACTTGACTGCAAACTAATTTCAGCATTAGCCCAGCGGCAGATATAATTACTGAGTAAATTATTGCTCCCCTCCCCTAGTTCATTCCAGAACAAAATTTGAGCACCTTTAATTTCTTCCCTGGGCTGTACCCCTCTATTAGCCCAGATGGGGAGGCGGTACCTGCCTGGCAGAACTCTCAGGAAATTGCTCAATGGGGCGTTAATAGCTGCCCGAGCGCGTGGCCCCGGCCGGAAGACGTCAGCCCGGTGCCTGGGCACCTTCCAGACCGCGTCCACTCCCGGGCAGCTGCCACCCCGGGTTCCACCCCAGGAAGGAGCAGGCAGCCTTTGGGATGGGAGCAGAAGCTCAGTGTCCTCACTCCTGCAAGGTGGCTTTCGAGCAAGTCGTGTTCTCAGCTTGCTTCTGTGGCCAAAGGCCATTTCTCCCCAGCGCGAGCTTGGTTCCCAGAAGGAGGCTGGACGGTGGAGAATCGGGGTGTGGCCGCACCGTCCTGGCCTCCTCCTCACTCAAGCCGGAGCCGTGGCGTCGGCCTCCATGCCAGCTCCCTCCCGGCTCCGTCTTCCACCCGGGGCCCTCGGCCTCGGGCTTCTCCTATAGCCCTGCAGTGCTCATTCGGTGAAAGACTAGATTTGCAGTGGATGGCATTAGCTTTCTAGAACTTTCTCTTTGCCCATTTATCTAATACTCTGGCAGACTGATTTTTCTAAAATAGTTTTCATCGTGTCCCTTCCTTTCTCAGAAAACTGTGTGGGTTCTCCAACCTGCAAAGTTGGAACTTTTCTGCCCAGTGTGCTGTGTTGGTGGCCTGGCCCATCCTCTCCTCCTCAGAGTCTGGAACCTTCTGTGGTCCACCTAGCTTGGGAGGGCCTTAAGGGCACGACCGTCTTCATCCTTGCCTTTTGCCTCTGGCTGGTGTCCGGGAGATGCTCAGTAGCTGTCTTGGGGTCAGGCCACGTCTGTCCAGGAAGTGGGTGCCACCCACCCCTCTACTGTGACTGCACTCCTCCGCCAGCCCTACATCCAGCCTGACCGTGTCCCAGGTTGTAGAACACCTGTCCCGCTACTAGACAGAAGGCTTCTGGGGCCAGGTATGGGCCCCCCAACCCTACCCAGCAGTAAGAGACCCTATTTCCAAGGCTGGACTCTGGGAGGGCTGGCTATAAACAAAGCTGTTTTGCTTCGGGAAACCCAGTGCACCCCGAATGGACTTGACCTCGAAGTCCCTCCCGTGTCCACGCAACACCTACTGACCTTTGCAGCCCAGTTTCCGTGAGCTGTCACCGTAGGGCTTGGGCACCTGTATCCATCACTAGGCATTTTTACCATTTTTCAAAAAACTTTTTGTGGACATTTTTAATCATGCATAAAAGAAATAACGGAACAGTGAATTTTTATGCTCAAAAGAAATTTCGGTGGTTTCGGGTTAGAGCTACAGAGTAGGTGGCCGAGCGAATGGCACTTTTCACGTGCCTTCAGGAATTCCAACACGAAGAGTGTTGCTCCTTCGAGGTTGCGCCCTCAAGAGTCCCTGGGCTTGCTGCCTGGTCACCGCTCCGGTGGCCGCGTTTGCTGCAGTGCCATGATCCCGGGGGCCATGCCGAGTGGCAGGAGCGCGGCCTCCCTGCGGCTGCCCACTCCCTAGGGACACTCATGCTGCTGCTGGGGCTGCTGCTGCCCGCGGTCCTTGCCTCGCTCTCGGCTGCCGCTCTGAGGGTGCAGAGAACCGGAGGACCGCTGACCGGCCGCGTGGGGCCGCCTGCCGCTGCCCACGTCTGCTGTGTCGGAGCCGCGCCGGAGCTCTCCAGCCCAGGAGGGCAGAGTTGCCACATCCCTACTCCTGCCATGGAGTGGCTCCCGGAGCAGGGGACCTGGGCGCGGCATTGCCTCTTCCTGCAGAGCAGACGACAGCCTGGCTACTTGGCCATCGCCTCTGGGAATGGTCTGAGAACGGCATGTCGCCTGCGCTGGGCCCCTGGGCCCCGGCGGGCTGGGAAGGGAGGGCTGCGTCCACAGAGGAGGCTCAGAGCCAGGGTGGGCCTGACATGACCCCATCTGCTGACCCGGGTGGTCTCTGCCCGGGCGGCCCCCAGGCTGCCTGGCCTGTGTTCCCCCAGACGCCGGGAGCAGAGCTGGCGCGGCCGCTGGCGCAGGTCCGTGTGTTCGCTGTCGCCCCCCCTCCCCCGCCCCTCTGCAGGAGGCACTGGGGCAGCGCGCGGTTTGAGATGCACGGGCTTACTCAGGATGGAAGAGCAGAACAGACAGCAGCTTTCATCCTTTCGGCTGCCAGTTTTAATTTTTAAAAAAATTTTCTGTACGCTTTGAAAGGTTTTATCCTCTCAAGGAAACCACGTTTATTAAGTAATAATCTCTTCTGCTTATTGCTCCCAGACGTGCGTGCTGGCTGTGCAGAGCTGGTCCAGGCAGAAGCAGAGGCTGGCGGGGTTTCCTGCAGCCCCGCACGGGGGGTTTCCACGTGACTTTGCACGGTGTTGACGAACCCTCTCAGACCCAGGATACCTTCGTGGCCCCTGGGGCTGTGGGACCTCGGGTTGGGAGTAACTGGTTTGGAGGGTGACGTGGGACCTCTTCCAGGCTCCAGGTGGGTCTGGCTGCCCCAGTGGCCTCTTTATCTCTGAGGGTCCAGAGAGCCTGCTCAGGGCTACCCAGGTAAGCATTGCTCCTGTTGGGCTCCTGTGCCCAGCGTGGCCCAGTCCTGGACCACAGACCTGCCTGTAGCTTCCTCTTAATGTAGTGAGGCCTTGGGGTGCTCCGATGGCACTAGGATGGGCTGTGGCTGGGAGTGGGACCCTACCACACCCACCGCCTCCCAACCCGGAGTGGCCACCCATGCCCCAGGGTTCTTGCTGGGAAACTGCCTGACCCAGGATCTGCAGGTGCCTAACCAGTGAGCCATAAGGGTTTGGGTGTGTTTTAGATGGGGAAACAGGTTCAGGATGTCCCAGCTTTACTGGCTTATAGCAGCAAAGTAGGATGTAGAAGCAGGTGGAGAGGCCAAATTAGGATCAGTCATGTTCCAGCCTGTGATCTGTGCGGTCCCGGAGCAAGAGGGACGCGTTCAGTTCAAGTGTGCCCTTCCAGCTGTCTGTCGGTGTGACGAGGACAGGTGGGCCTTGTTCTGTTCTTGCCTGCCCTCAGTGCCTAAGGCTGGCGTGCTCACCAGCAGGCACTCTGGAAGGCCACCCCGCCGGGCACAGGTGGCTCAGGCTGAGCTTCTGTCCAGCAGCCACTGCCAGGTGCTGCCCTCTGAGCAGAGGCTGCTGTGTCCCCAGCCTCCTTCCCCGGTGTTCCGCCCCATTTGCTGTGAATAGTGGGAGCGGGGGGGGGGGGGCCGGGTTGTGTGTGGCAGCGAACCGCAGGGTCAGAGGTCCTGGGGGCTGCCCACCTGGCTGGCTTCCGGAAGCGACAGACCCTCCCACCTGTCCCTGCCGGGCTTGAGTTTCCGCTCCACTCAGCGCGGCAGTCTTGGACAGGTGTTAACTGTGCTGGGCCTCAGTTTCCTCACCGGTATTGGAGGATCATCGTTTCGCCCCTAAAGGCCTGTCCTGAGGATGCAAAGAGGCCGTGTCGAGAAGTGCTTAGCAGGGGCCTGGCTCCCAGTAGGCGCTCAGTAATGGTGAGCTGTTAGGATTGTGACTGTGTCATAGTTGTTACTCTGCGCGGTGCGGGCCCTGCGGGCGGCTCCCGCCCATTAGCTGGGTGAGAAGGTAGAAAGTCAAGTCGAACTGCCCGCCGCGTGGAGCCTGCGCCGTCCTTGCAGAGTCGGCCTCGGAGTCAGCGTTTATTCTGTAGCTGGAGCCCTGGTGGGGTGGGCTGGGGGCCCTGGGGCATCAGGTGCAGGTGTCTGAGGGTGTCACCCCTCCTGGGGCGTCCACTGCATCACAGGTGCGACCCGGCCATGTCTTGGCCCCTGGCCATCGATTCGCATGTGTTGCCAGGGTGATCTGTCCCTGCTCAGAGGGACCGGCAGCCCTTTCTAGTCCCCTGCATTGGCGCTGTCCTCCCCACGCAGCCTCAGCGTCACTGCCGAAGGTGGAGAGGGACCCTGGGCACCGGCTCTTCGCCCTCTGGCAGACGTCCCTTCTGGCCTGGCTCCCTTGCCCTGGGTCATGGGTGGTCGGAGCCTTTGCCCTGGACCGCAGACCGGCCCTGCGCCCGGTGAGAACTCTGTGATCAGTGAGAGCTGCTGCCCTCCAGTCTGTGTGCTGGGCTGAGTCTCTAAACGGGAGGGTGGAGGTCACCACGTCTCTTCCGCGGCCTGCTGTGGCTCCCCTGCCTGCGGGATGAGAGCTCCTGGCCCTCTGGCCGTCAGCCCCGTGGGACTGGCCAGGTGGGACCAGCGGCCTCCTCCTTGGTCTGGGTGAGCGGTGGCCTTCCCTGACTTCCTTTGCTCTCTAGCCTGGGAGCTCTTTATGCTTGTAGCAGCATGTGCTGACTCTGTGCCTGGCAGGGAACAGGACAGCCAGCCAGGGGCCCCACCAGATGCCGAGAGACGGCATGCTCTGACCCTCGGCGAGTGCCCGTCCTGCCGGGGAGGAGCCGCTTCCCTGTCTTCCCTGCTCCTGCGCTGCCAGGACCCCTGGCCGCCTCTGGATGGGACTCTCCCTCTCGGGAAAGCATGGTGGCCTCTCTCCCTGCAGTGTTGGGGCTGCCTGGACGGTTATTCTTGTGCTTTGACCTTCACACCAGCCTGGGAGGCAGGGAGGCTGGCCCTGTCTCTGTGGTCCTGGCTTGGGCTCAGTGGGGGTGGCAGTTTGCACCATGCTCCCTCCCTCTATCCCCGCGCCTCCTGCTCAGTGTGCTCCAGGGGTGCTGGGCCTGGTCATGTGGCAGATGTGTGGCTCCATACCGGAGTCCCAGAGGCCCCCCGAAGCCTGGGTGGTCCCAGTGACGGACGGGTCCCTGGGGGGCGTGGAGTCTCTCTCCTAGGTTGCTATGTGTCTTCAGCCCACGGTATGTCCACACCCCCATCCTGCAGATGGGGACACTGAGTCCGAGGAGAATATGGACCTGGTCGAGTGTTGTACACGGGTGGTGGGGCCAGGCTAGGGCCCTGGTGTCCTACTTTCAGGTCCCATTATCTGCCCTGCCCACCCTGGCAGGCGGGGGCCTGGGGTGGGACCCCATCTGTGGGCAGGAGAGGCGAGTTGACCCTCCAGCCTGGACAGGCTGCTCCTTCCCAGGACCTGCTCTGGAAGGGGCAGCTGTGGGCCCGGGGCTGCAGTGTGCTTCTCTCTGTCACTTCCTCATCTTCCTGCGGACAGAGGGGCTGTCCTGGAACGCAGGACCGGGCTGTGTGGTTAGGGGACCAGAGGCTAGGAGGGTCCGAGCTTCCTTCTGGGTGGGGGGAGGGTCACTCAGCACCATGGGGGGCAGGTCTGCCCACTCTGATGCTGCTCCTGCCTCTGACACTTTTGCAGAGAGACCTGGGGGTCTTTCACTTCCTCCGTTAGGCAAAATGAATGAATTTTAAGTTTTGTGGAAAGAACCTGAGCAATTGATCTCCTCTCACCACCGATTAGCCAAGAGTGACTTTGCTTGGGTCACTGGTCCTCTCGTGCCCCAGTCTCTTCCTCTGTACAGTGGGGACAGTGGTTCCACCTCCCGTGAGGACCAAGTGGTGGCAGGTGCAAGGAGCAGGCTCGCACACAGCGTGACCCCAGGTATGGTCAGGTGTGGCGTACAAGGGACCCGTGACACTGGGCCAGGCACTTTAAGAAAGAACAGGAGCTTCCATCCCGGTGTTCTCCGTGGGGGATTCGGGTTCGCCCTCACGAACCTGCCTGCAGAGGGCCCGGGCCCTGCGAGCCCTCGACAGGTGCTCGGTGGAAGAGCTTGGCTGGCGTCCGCGGAACCATAACCCGGGGCCCCTCCGCATTCCGTCACCTCGAGACCCGACACTTAGCGTGGTTGCGAGATGATCAGAGCTGGTCCTCGGCGCTGGACTTTGTCGGCAGCGCCCAAACCACGTGAATATGGAGCACTGGGAAGCGCCAGCTCCTCTGAGAGCACCGTTAGCACCTCGAGAAGCTTCAGAGACCAGGAGGCGGCAAGGGGTTAATCACAGCCGTGCGGTCCCGACGAGAGTTTGAGAGTTTTTTCCTTTTATCTGATTGTTTCCATCTGTCCAGTTCGCTGGCATGGGACAGAAGCGTCACTGGAGCCCAAGGTGGCGTCCTTTGTGTGGCTGGCTCCCGATGGCAGTTTTCAGGCCTGGCACCGAGTTGCCGCTGTTTCCCAGGAACAGTAGATTGTTTGGAAGCAGAGCGTCCACGTTTTGCTCAATAAAGAGATTTTGTGGAGTGATGATAAAGTTGGCATGTCTTCATTATTATTATTATTTTTTTCAGTACTTAAAGAAAATAAAAGCTGGTACAAAGGTATGTTTGTTTCTGAAATGTGTTTCCTTCCCCAGATGTTCTTTTCTGCCAATTCTAAAATGCATTCTGAGCTCAGCTCTCCAGTTTCCTCTCTGTGGGGAAGAACAATGAGACCTTTGTAACCACACAGGGGAAACGGCCGCTTCCCTCTCCAGTGGGCGTGGGGGAGGGGCCGGGGCGGGCCCACCTCTTCCCACCTCACTGGAAATGACAAGGCCGTGCCAACCGGGAGACTCCGGCTGACTGTTGGGGTTTGGCAGGCTCCTTCCCCCAGGTGGCAGTTTGCAGGGTCATGTCTTAGGGACACCACCATCTGTGTCTCTGTTCCTGGATCCTGGAGTTTGCCGTGTGGCTTCGTACTGCATGCTCACAACCTGCTTTGTGTTTGTGGACACTGGGGCTTGGTGCTGTCTTTGTTACCTGGAGTTGAGCTGACCCTTTTCTGTCTTTCTTGTATCAAACGCTGGTCCCTACCCGGAGGGCAGCCCAATCCCCAGGACTGCGTGCAAATGCAGAGTGGGTGGTGGGGCCAGGTTGAGCCAGTGGGCGTCACCAGTGTCCAGCAGGGGCGCCGGCCTTTGGCTGCTCTGCCTTTCGCTTCTTTGGTTGAGATGGGTGGGGTGGGGTCTTTGGGGGAGCCGTGAGCCATACACAGGTGCACACATGTGCACATGGTACCTTAGAAGTACCTCTTTAGTTGGGCTTTGTTTTTTTCTTGTCTTTTTTGAGACAGAGTCTCACTTTATTGCCCAGGCTAGAGTGAGTGCCGTGGCGTCAGCCTAGCTCACAGCAACCTCCAACTCCTGGGCTCAAGCAATCCTCCTGCCTCAGCCTCCCGAGTAGCTAGGACTACAGGCATGCGCCACCAGGCCTGGCTAATTTTTTTTATATATTTTTTTAGTTGGTCAATTAATTTCTTTCTAGTTTTAGTAGAGACGGGGTCTCGCTCTTGCTCAGGCTGGTTTCGAACTCCTGACCTTGAGCGATCTACCCGCCTCGGCCTCCCAGAGTGCTGGGATTACAGGTGTGAGCCACCGCGCCGGCCAGTACAAAGCTTATATTAATACTTAGGGTAGTTTTGATGCTGGTCTGAATTACGAGCAGTCTCTATGGAGTTGCTTTATTTGGGGTGTGCATTTAATGAAAAAGCCTTATTTTTAAATAAATGCATCTTACTGTGGAACACCCGATATATAAAATCCAGACTTAATAGATAAAAATAGCTAGCTTTTGCTTTGCGTTTACAGCGTGCTGGTCAGGTTCTAAAAGACATTTGATTTCCTTTAATCCTTCCTGCTGCCCTGTGGGCTGGGGGCTGTCATCGCCCCCGTTTTATAGGTGGGGACACTGAGGCTGGGAGAAGACCAGTAATTCACTCAGTTGCCTGCAGGCAGATCCAGAGATCGGCAGACCATGGTGTCAGTGCCTGTGTCTTAACTGCTGTTTGAATTATAAAAGTGTTTTCTTCAATCTGTAAAGGAAATCGGCCTAAGAGTCCCCAGTGCATTTACAGAAATGTGGTGCTGAGCACTCCTTGTCAGCCCAGACCTCAGCCTTCTCATTTAACGGTGAGGAAACTGAGGCCTGGAGGGGACGGTGACATCAGAACCACTCTCCTGGGTGGTCTGTGGCTCTTGCCTCCCGTGTGAACCTGAGCGGCCACCTGGTGCCTGTTGAGGTGGGCCTGGGTGGCCTTGGATGAAAGCTACTGACCTGTCCCGAAGAGGCAGCCGTAGCGACTCCCTGTCCCAAGTCAGTCTCCATCCCAGGACCGTTGCTTTCACTCTTTGCCGTGGCCTCGGGGCCACTTCCGGGAGCTTGGCAAGCCGGGAGCCATTGAACTGAAATGGTATGTAATCAGAATGCTATATTTTGTTGAAAATAAGAATGTTAGTAATGGGCTGGTTTCTGGCAAGTCAAACTGGGACTCTGAAATACATATTTTTCTCTGCTCTGCTCTAAACCTTCTAATTAGTGAAAACGCACATTTGCAGACATAAATCAAATGTCATATTCCCTAACAGCTTGTCCTACATATCGTTGAGCTGGTAGCGTTCCACGGCTGCCAAATCAGGGCCTGCAGTGTGTGCACACGTGTGTGCACATACGTGTGCGCACACCTGTGTTAGTGAGGAAGAGACAGAGGTGCCGTTGGGGAGCCCTGGTGGCCCGTTTCCTTCCCTCCCAGGCCGCTGGGCATCCCATCCCCTCCCGCCCCTCCCCCCAGCCCCTGGCAGCACGTGTGCGGCCGCTGCGTGGAGACGTAGATGTTCGCCCAATTAAAGCATAATTAGTAGGGGAAATGGCTTTCAGGGGAAAGCACTTTCTCTCAGGAAGATCTCTGCTGTGCAGTGTTCCGTAGCTAGACCCCGGCTCCTTCCAACAATGGCCTCCCTCAGCAGACTTGGCTTTGGGAAAACCAGTCTGTCCGTGACATCTGGCCCCAGTGCTTGGCGCGTCCTCCCCTCGCTGGAGTCTCGGCTGGAGCAGGCAGCACAGGTGAGCCGGCTCTAGTAGGTTCCGTGGGGTTCCGGGCAAGGACTCCTTGGGGGGGGCTGGTCAGTTGGAGTCATTCTGGTTCTGCGCGGCATTAACTAGGCTGCATGAGGCAGTGTCACAGAGACCCTTGGGCCCTTTGCGTGCGTGTCATTTGTCACTTGTGTCTGGGGTGGTTTGTTGCTAACAGTTTCACGGTAGCCAGGTGAAGAAGGTTAACTGGCCGTAGCCAGAAGGTGGCTCCCAGGCAAGGCCTTCCCCTCTGTGGACGTCAGCCTTGTCTGCGAATGGGGGAGGCAGCGGGCTGCGGGCAGGGAGAGGACCCTGCTGAGCTGGGGATCTCCACCGTTCCAGGAGTCCTCCACCTGTGCCAGTTCTCTCCCAGGGCCTCCTATTCGGTGTACTTACGTATTTCCCATTTCACTTCTGCCTCTGGGCCAGTGTTTTTCAAATGTGTTCCTTGAGTCAAAACTAAAAAATGTGCCATCAGATACATTTGGGAAGTCCTGGGGGATAGAAAGTGAACTAAATTTCCTCACTGCAGGACTTCTCAGAGCCTTTAAAGTGGTAATTACGCTCCAGGCTGAGTCCTCCCTACCTAGGCATCCTTTACAGGTCGAGAAGAGAAGGCAGGTTATGGATGGGGCTGTGTGAGCTGGACTATACCTAAGCTGACGCCTGACATCACCAACACTGTTATGTCACCCTTGCTTTGGTGTGGCTTCTTCAGAGTTGTCACGTTTGGGCTGTGTGGAACGACCCAGCAAGTCCTTTGCTTGTCTCCCAGGATTTTGCAGAGTGGCCAAGCCGAGGCCCGGGCCAGCTCCTTTGTGGGGCCAAGCCCAAGCTCCACCCAGAGCGTAGGTATGGGAAGAGCTGCCTCTCCCTGGCCTTGGTGGCCCGGTGTCAGGGCCACAGCCCCCAATCTGCAGTGGAACACTGGGGACCCGTCCGCCCAGCCCATCTCCCTGGTTAATAAAAATCATGAGGCCCCTGTCCTGTTTCTCTGTGCTCGAAGGTGTCTTAAACAAGTGACCTCATTTTCTTTTTATCTTTTGCAAGTGACTTCTTACTTCCTGCCCCAGCCCCAAACGTGTCCCCTGTGCGTTTCCTGCGTCTGCTTCCCTGACCTTTGAAATGTGGTCCCTGCTCGGGAAACTTGCCTGGACCTCAGAGTTAATTACGGCCTTCCTCTGGTGCCGTGTGTGTGTGTGTGTGTGTGTGTGTGTGTGTGTGTGTGTGTGTGTGTGTGTGTGTGTGTGTGTGTGTGTGCGCGCGAGTTTGAGCGTGCACAGGAGTTGTGTGAGCAGTGTGTGTGTCAGGATTAGAGAGGACGGGAAGGGGGCTGGGAACAGCAGGAACAGGGTGCTTGAGCGCAGGGGCAGCTCCAAGCTGCGTTGGGAGCCCGAGGCTGGGAGCTGGGCAGGAAAGGCGGGAGGCATGGCTGGGCTGGGACAGGGAAGGTGGGGCCGTGTGGGAAGGGGCCGGTGTTGGAGGTGCACACCTCCTTGGCAGCTGGCCCTGCTGTGCACCTGTAGGGTGGTGTGGTTACCCGCTCAGGGGAGGCAGGATGAGCTGGACAGGCTCACCGAGCACGTGGGCTCTCCCCTGCGCCCCAGACGCCAGGTCGTGTTCAGCCAGGTGTAGAGCACAGGGAGGGTTTTCTGGGACCTGGCAGAGGCACGGAGGTAGCTGGGGAAGGGGTCCATGTCAAGGGGCCTTGGGGGCTGAGAGGACCAGGGGGGGCCTCCTGGCTTACTGGGTCCTAGGGTGGGCGGGTGGGTCTGGGGGATGTAGGTAGTTCAGCCAAGGAGGAAGTGGGGGAGCAGAGCCGTTCCCGGGGCGCTGGGAGATGCTGTCCGGGCTCCCGCTCCGCCTTGCGTTTGCCGAGCTTTCCATAAAAGGCAGCACATCTGCTCGGCTAAGGGAAACCCAAGATTTTATTATTGTTGTAAATGTCAAGTCCCTCGTTGAGAGTATTTAGACAACTGCAGAATTGTGTCACTGACTCGAGCGTATCTGAGCTGGGTAAAAGCCCGAGTGAAAACATGAGGTTCTGTTCCCAGAATTGTGGTTATGGGGCCGCACGAGGGTTTGCGTGGCCACGGCCAGCGCGGTGGGATGGACGCGCAGACCCGGCGCCTGCCGCGAGCCGGGTGCGGGGGCTGAAACGTGGGGGCGGGAGGGTCCCTGGCCTCATGGAACTGTCTGCATAAAAGAGATGTTGGGTGTCTGCTGTTTCTTTTATCTCAACTGAGAAAGTTCCCCGAGGAGCTAAGGATTTTCAGAGGACGCTGCTAACGGCGCAGCAGCGAATGCTATCAGCCGCTTCAAGGCACCTGAACTTCATCCTTGGTGAACAGGTGTATCGTCCTCGTACTTGTGCTTGGACGGGAGGGACTGAGCTTCGCGTGCTCAGAACGAGGAGGCTCGTTGGCCCGCACCGTGGGAGGCCGTGCAGATTTCTCCTCCGACCCCATCATTTTAGTCAGGTCGGTGCTTTTCAGACATTTCCTCTCCGGGAGGAGGTAGGACTTGCCGGCTTGGGAATGTGGAAGCTTCCAGGCAGTCCGGTCCACGTGCCCTTGAAGTTTCATGTTTTGTCATAGAATTCGTGGGAATTTGCAGACTCTGTGTTACAGTCATGCTAGTTTTATTTTTATTTTTTAAATATGGTTTGAATTTTTTTTGTGACAGTCTAACTCTGTTGCCTGGGCTAGAGTGCCTCGGCGTCAGCCTAGCTCACAGCAACCTCAAACTCCTGGGCTCAAGCGATCCTCCTGCTTCAGCCTCCCGAGTAGCTGGGACTACAGGCACGCGACACCATGCCGGCTAATGTTTTCTACATATTTTTAGTTGGCCAATTAATTTGTTTCTATTTACAGTAGAGACAGGGTCTCACTCTTGCTCAGGCTGGTTTCGAACTCCTGACCTTCAGCAATCCTCCCGCTTCGGCCTCTCAGAGGGCTAGGATTACAGGTGTGAGCCACTGTGCCCGGCCTTAAATATGGTTTGAATTTTATATGAACTACTCAGGATTATATCTGAGGCATAGTGTGCAAGACCTGTATGCAAAGCACGAGTGAAGCGTGACAGGGAGACAGCAAAGAGAACCGAAACGAGTGTCCCTGTCTGGGAAGACGGTGCCCGGGAGGCGGCACTTCCCCCACACCGACCTGCAGTGCTCCTTCCTTCCTGTCCTTCCCGGTGCAGACACGCCGGTGCCTGGCATCCCCAAAAGTTGGGTGGTGAGGGGTGCAGAGTGGGGGTGCTGGGGGTGAGGTGGCCTCTGAGCCCGGCATCCCGGAGCAAGGTGGGTGGGGTGCGGAGGAGGCAGGCGGCAGAGACTGGGAGAGCGGGCGCAGGCTGGTTACGGTGGGCAAAGGAGTCAACTGACTGAGCAGATCGGCAAACACACGGACAGTACCACGGGCCAGGTTTCTCATTCTGGAGAGGGACTTACACAGAAACGGGAAGGACTAGGAGGTACCCGAGGCAACTGTCAGTGCTGCCGTGAACTCATGGGTTGTACCCAGTACACATGCACAGAAATAGTTACAGTGCATGTAAATGAAAACATGTGGACATACCTGCAGTCCATGCTTGTCATTCATGGTAGTTACGGTCCGTAAAGGCGCCGTGAACGCTAACTTACAGAAGACTGAACCGTCCCTCCTGGGGCACTCACCGGGCTGGGGCCCTGAGGTTCCTACAAGCCTCTGGTCACGACATTATTGTCAACCAGTCAACTTTGTCTTACGTGCACTTCTGTCTAAAGACGCCCTGTTGACTATATATTGTTGACTCGTTAGCGTCGAACTCACAGCCAGCCGCACTGTGACTCTGGCCGCCTTGGAAAGCGTGTCAAGAGATTCTTGCCCTGGGGACTCCAGACAGCTCTTCAGCACGGGGAGGGGTGGGGGTGGCGCACACGTTTTCAACAGCGGGATTGCCAGGATAAAGCACAACAGTGTGGACAGCGTGGTACTAGCTGGATCTAGGACAGGGCGCTTGTTTACGGCACGGGAACTGAAACAGGGCAGAGCGTCGTGGCCCCGTTTGACCCGAGCTGGGGGACATGCCACCGCCGGTGACTCTGGTTTTTCACCACTCCGCACGTCTGTGAGAGACTGTGCAAGTGCTGTGACACCAACACGGTTGTTACACGAACATGTTAGCGAGGAGGTGACCTCTCTGATACGGAACCTGGGAGAGATGAGCATGGCCCGTGCATGTACTTCCCGGCTGCGTAGCACGAGAGGCCCAGATGCAGGGACCCAGCGGCAGTGGGCGCACAGTCGCCCGGCTCTGGGTTCCGGAACACTGTTCTGCACCAGAAGGAACCCGACCCCCAGCAGAGAGATGGGTTCTAGGGCTGGGCCGAGGGAAGGTGCAAGATGGGCCTGGGGCATCTTACTGTGCCGGAAAGTAGGAAGTCCTCGAGGACGGAAGGGGCTTGCCAGGGGGACACGAGAGCCACCTTGAGGGACTCTCACTGTCCAAATCTAGGAAAATTTGTACGTGAAAATATAATGGGAATATTGGATTCTAACCCATTTAGTAACATAGGAATCGATGAGTGTAATTGACTTAAATAAAGGGATAACTAGTATATTGTGGACACGCCCTAATGACCAACCCACGTTTAAAACAAAATCCAGAATGAGGGCTGTAAATGCAGTCCTAAGTCATTCTTTTCAGTGGCTCGTAATATCCCGTGACGTTACAGCACCGTAAGTTTGCATATATACTTACATGTTATTTTTAATTGTGGTAAAATGCACATAAACGTTACCGTCATAACCATTTGTTAAGCGTGCAGTTCGGTGGCATCGAGAATGCTCACATTGTGTGCAACCACTGCCACGCCCGTCTCCCGCCATAATTGAATAAACTATTGAAACCAGACGTTCACTACCGCAAACAGTAGAGCAGCAAGCGTCATTGTACATCTGTCTGTCCTGCTGGCTAAGCTGTGACATTTTGCTTTCATGTATTGTAACAACTTAAAATGCTGTAAAAACCCCGACATGGGATGTGAGGGCGATCTGGCTGCGACATCTGTCACCCCATGGATCGCCAGGGTAGATTCGGCTGACCTGCCTGTCCTGGCGGGTGTCCCCTTCCTCCCTCACCGTCCCACACGTGTCCCTCCCGAAGCCATGTGCTTGGGAGAGGACGACTTTCCCCGATACGGCAGGACCGTTCTTTGGTCAAGGGTATACGAGTCGCTGCGCTGCCCTGCTAGAGCCTCCCAACGAGCTCTCGGGGTTCATTTGTAGGAGGACGTGGGGTAGTCAGGACTCCAGACACATCTAGATGAGGTGCCGCACGTGGTGGTCTGCCTTTCCTTAAAAAGACAAACAAATAAAAATCCCGACATGGATATTTGTGGAACTTGGGAAGCTGATTCTAAAATGTGCAAAGGGGTGTAACGGGCCCGGGACAGCCAGGATGTTTCCCGTGTGAGGCTTACAGGGGACAATTCGTACAGAGGCTCTGGCCAGCAGCAGCATGTTTTAAGCTCTCAATAAATAACAGCTGGTGGTGGGGGGGGGTTGTTAATTAGATGCTTCATTCATCCAGCCCTGGGCCGGCCCCTCCAGAGAAGAGCCCAGGGACTCAGGACTCAGACCCCAGCCTGGTCTCCAGCTGTGAGACTGAATCGGGGGCCTTACTTTCTGCACGTCATGCTGGTGCAGGGTAGACAAACGGACGACCCTGGAAGTGGACTCAGGTGTACCTGGAAGTTTGGCACCTGTGGAGCTCTCGCCCCTGGGGCTGGGAGTGTGAGGAGGTGCACGGGGTTGCATTGTGAATACCCAGTTTGAGAAGCTCAAGCTAGAAGGTACCCGGGGAGCTAGGTTAGGTGTCAGGGATGTTGTTTGTGAGTAGAATTAACTAACTCGGATGCACAGTTAGTTGCCTCTTGGTGTCCCGTCTGGGCGTGCTCAGCATTAGCAAGTCATGTGCGTCCTTCAGGGCTCCAGCTCTTCCTCCTCCAGGAAGCCAGCCAGGTGTGCTCACAGCCAGCTCTTCCTCCTCCAGGGTGCAGGCACCGCCTGTTTGTGTGCTCATCCCACCTCTTCTTAGGTGGTGGTTGGACAGCGTGTGTGAGTGTGCATGTGTGTGCACGTATGTGCACGTATGTCCTGCCCAGCCGACGCGAGGGCTCCTTGGATGTGGACCTGTGGTGTCTTCCGTCTCTTGGCCTCCTATACGGCTGGCGCTGCAGAAAGGATCACTCCTGCCTGATTAATCCGTAGTTCGTGTCCAGGCTCCAGCCTGCTCCAGTGAGCAGTTGGAGGCCCAATGTAACGCTTGGTGAATATAAATAAGGCATGCACTAAAAATGTTGCTTATTTTGGTATAGTAGCAAAGGATTGGATTACCTTGAATTGGGTCTTGTTTGGTGTAACCATGTAAACAGTGTAAAATATAGGCTATTGGAATGGAAGCCCAGACATCTGTTATGAATTCTATATATAAATATTGGATATGCTTACACGGGTTAAAATGGGATTGTTGGCGCTTGGGTTTGCAGGCTCCTGATTCTACTGCAGTAGTCTCCGACCACGGGTCCCGGTACCCAAGGCAGGAGGGGGCAAAGGCTGGCCTTTCTCCGATGCTGACTCGCTGGGGGCCCTGGGAAGGGCAGACAGGCACCCGTTCCAGAGATAGACCTAAATTCTCTCCTCCCACTCCCTAAGAGGCAAGTGCCGGGAACCCATAGCAGACTGTGGGGTGTCCCAAGTTCATCCTGAGAAGGGCCACCTAAATCTAGGGCTGTGAAAGGTAATTTGCACCCAGTTGAACCTACTGGGAAGCCAGGACAGACGAAGGAAGAATGTCCTGGGGAATTTAGCCTGTTCAGCGTGCACAGGTGCCTTTTTAAACAAGTTATCTATTTTTATTGAGAAGACATTCACATGAGATAAACTATTTTAAAGTGAACAATCGAGTGACATTGAATGCACTCACAGTGTTGCATGGCCATCACCTCTATCTGGTTCCAGAACATTTCCATCACCCCAAAAGGAAACCCTGTACCCCAGAAGCAGTAGTCCCCATTCCCCCCTCCCCCAGCCCCTGCATCCAGTGATCTACTTTATGTATCTGTGGATCCCTGTGTTCTAGACGCTTCGTACAGGTGGAGGCATGCAGCGTGGTCATTTGTGTCTGGCTTCTTCACTGAGCATAATTTTTGAAGATACATCCATGTTGTAACATGTGCCAGTGCCTTGTCCCCTCCCCCCTTTTATTAAGAGACGGGGTCTTACTATGTTGCCCAGGCTGGTCTCCCAACTCCTGGGCTCAAGTGATCCTCCCTTCTCAGCCTCCCGAGTAGCCGGGACTACAGGCATGTGCTCCCACACCCAGCCTCATTCCTTTTTACGGCCGAATAATATTCCACTGTATGAACACACCATGCTCTGTTTATCCACTCATCAGTTACGGACATGTGGGCTGTTGCCATGTTTTGGCTATTGTGAATACTGCTGTGAGCACGTGTGTACACGTATGTGAGCACCAACCAGTGTTCAGTTCTTTGGGTGAATAGGTAAGAGTGGAGTTGCTGGGTCATACGACATTTTACGTGTGACTGTTTGAGGAACGACCTGTTCTCCACAGCGATAGATAGAGGTGTCTTTTAAGAGTAGTTATCATTTCCTGCTTTATAAACGAGGAAACTGAGGCTTAGAGGGGAGATGAAAAGTCTTGCCCTGCATCTCACAGCGGGAGACCAGGCTGGGCTCTGAGTCCTGCGTCCCTGGGCTCTTCTCTGGAGGGGCCGGGCCAGGGCTGGATGAATGAAGCATCTAATTAGCAACCCCCCGCCCCCAGCTGTTATTTATTGAGAGCTTAAAGCATGCTCTGCTGGCCGGAGCCTCTGTACGAATTGTCCCCTGTAAGCCTCACATTCGGATGCGGAGGTGCAGTGGCTACCTTGTCACACACAGGGTGTGAGGTCAGAGAGGCGAGAGATTCGCCCGGGCCGGTCTGAGCCGGGCTGCTAACCCGGAGTCCTGCTCGCGTGGGCCACCTTGCGCTGGCTCCCGCTTCGGAGGGCTGACCCGGTCCTTCTGCCCTCGAGATATGTGGTCCTGAAAAAAATACTTGCACAACTAGCTTCATGGCGACATAAATGGGATTTGGAGTTATTAGAACATTAAAAAAAATACCTATTTACCGGCGTGCTAGTGAGACTCGTCTGCCCAGCAAGGCCGCTTTCCTTTCATTTTTTAATTTATTTTTTATTTTTATTTTATTTCTTCTGAGAGTGAGTCTCACTCTGCTGCCTGGGCTAGAGTGCCGCGGCGTCAGCCTAGCTCACAGCAACCTCAAACTCCTGGGTTCAAGTGATCCTCCTACCTCAGCCTCCCGGGTAGCTGGGACTACAGGCATGAGCCACCATGCCTGGCTAACTTTTTCTATATATTTATAGTTGGCCAATTAATTTCTTTCTATTTATAGTAGAGACGGGGTCTCACTCTTGCTCAGGCTGGTTTCGAACTCCTGAACTCGAGCAATCCGCCCGCCTCGGCCTCCCAGAGTGCTAGGATTACAGGCGTGAGCCACCGCGCCTGGCTTTCCTTTCAGTCCGTGTTTCTGCTCGCACTTTCTCTTAACTGCCGACTGTCCTGGCAGAGGTCGTGGTCATGCTGCGTGTGTGGTGTGTCTTTTTGACGACATGTCACACGTTTCTGATTTTACCACAATCCTCATTACTTTAATAGCTACAACTTTTCCGCTGAGACAGCGATCTCGTTATCCCAACGTCGGAGAGCGTTTGTCGTCATTTGTTTTTTGCTACGACACATGAGGCTGCAAATATTGTGACCAAGACCTTTTCCTTCTTCCCGATGTTCCTTGGGATGCATTCTTGTGAGGGCGATCCCCGGGGAGAGGGCTTAAACGTTTTATGGTCCTTAACACGACGGCTGCCGCAGTGTGTTCTGACACATTCGTTCCCGAGTCCGTGGCCTCCCGATGACGGTCTGCTTGCTTTTCCTGGTGATCTTGTGTCAGGGCCGGGCCCAGCAGCCTCAGCCCTCGGCCCGTCCACCCTCCCAGGCTGGAGGCTCCCAGGTGCAGCCCGGCACCCACGCCTGCCCTGTGGCCCTGCCGCCTCTTCCTTCTTCAAGCGGGTCATTTCTTCCTGGGATTCCTTCTTCTCACTGCCCAGAGGTCAGGCCAGAGGTCGACAGGTCATGGCACATTTCTGAGGGCTGCGGTCTCCTCACCTGGGGGAGGTGTGGCTGTGACCCCCTCACCCGCAGGGGACTGTGAAACGAGAGGTCTTGGCACATGGGGAAGGAGCCTGTAGGACTAGCGACTTGCATCTGCCACTCACCTCCGCCCCCGCCCCGTGTGTCCGCCCCAGGACCTTTGCACAGGTCTGCCGCTCCTCCCCTCAGTAGGCCTGCTCTGACGTCTGTGTGTGTAGATCCCCACCCCCTTTCCCTGCTCTGTTTTCCCACTCTTCAGCCGTTATGAGCAAATGTTACCAACATTTCCTTATTGATGGCGTTTATCGCTTGTGCGTTTCCCCCACTGGAAGGTAGGACCACGAAGGTGTGTTCTCGTGCGGCCTGTGACCTCTGCCCGGCGCTGCTTGCTCAGCAGCTTGCTGCCTCTCTGGGCGCCTCTCCCAGAGCCGCCTCGTCCGTGTCCACCCTGCTCTCTTCCCCCACGCCCGCCTGCGGCCCCCTGTGGGGCTGGCTTCTCTCCACCTGGGCTTCTTGCCCCCTTTGCAGAGGGGGGGCGGAAGAGCCCTGCGGCAGGGGCCCTGGGCGGCACCTGTCCTCCCCACGTCACCCTGCCTGTGCCCTGGGGAGGCGGGGGCCACCCACACAGAGCCCATCCCCCGTGCCTGCCCTGGGGCCACCACCAGGTCCTCCCCCAGGTGAGGCCACAGTGCTCATGTGGGTTACTCTTAGACTTCGGAGTTAAGCGTGTGGTTGTTTCTAGAAGCCAGAGCGGCTCCTGGAAAGAGCCTGCCTGCCAGGGCCCGCCCGGCCGGCCGGCCGTGCCTGCTGCTGCCGGGGGTTGGGAAAGCACAGGAAATTAAGCCGCCGCCATCTCTGGCCTTTGAAGCGCCCCCTGAACTGCGGGGACAGCAAGCCCTGGTGAAACGTGGCCTTTCCAGTTGCAGGAGGAAGCAGAGCAGAGCCAGGGCTCTCGTGCTTCCAAGCGCTCTGCCTCCGCGCCCCGGGCCGTCTCGCCTCCCCGGGCCTGTGGCGCAGCAGGAAGACCTGGCCGGGCTCCTGGGTGCGGGGCCCTGCTTCAGAGTGGGGCCCTCCTTCAGAGTGGGGCCCTCCTTCAGAGTGGGGCCCCTGCTGGGACACTCAGAGCAAGGAGGCCCCCATCCGCCTGCTCCTCCCTCACCTGCCCGTGGGGTCGCTGCCTCCTGAGGAGCCGGTCACAGCAGGCCGCTCGTGTCCCGGCCCTGCCCCTGCTGGCTTTAGCAAGGGGCTCCTGGGCTAGAGCTGCGTCCACCTGGTGGGGGACTTTGTGGGGCCTCGGTGACAGCACCGTGTGTGTGTGGGTGTGGGTGGGTGTGGGTGTGTGAGAGTGTGTGTGTGTATGTGAGAGTGTGTGTGTGAGAGTATGTGTGTGTGCGAGTGCGTGTATGTGTATGTGAGACAGAGTGTGTGAGTGCGTGTGTGAGAGAGTATGTGTATATGTGAGAGAGTATGTATGTGAGAGTATGTGTGTGTGTGACAGAGTGTGTGTGAGTGTGAGTGTGTAAGAGTGTGTGTGTGGGAGAGTGTGTGTGAGAGTTTGTGTAAGAGAATGTGTGTGAGAGTGTGAGAGTGTGTGTGAGTTTGTGTAAGAGAGTGTATTGAGTGTATGTGTGTGTGAGTTTGTGTAAGACAGTGTGTGAAAGTGTGAGTGTGTGAGAGTGTGTGTGAGAGAGTGTGAGTGTGTGTGAGAGTGTGCGTTTGAGAGTGTGTGTCAGAGTTTATGTAAGAGTGTGTGTGAGAGTTTATGTAAGAGAGTGTGTGTGAGAATGTGTGTAAGAGAGTGTGTGAGTGTGTGTGAGATACAGTGTGTGTGTGAGTGTGTGTATGATAGAGTGTGTGTGTGAGTTTGTGTAAGAGAGAGTGTAGAGTATGTGTGAGAGGGTGTGTAAGAGAGTGTGTGAGATACAATGTGTGTGAGTGTGTGTTTGTGTGTGTGAGAGAGTGTGAGAGTTTGTGTGTGTGAGAGAGATAGAGTGTGTGTGTGTGTGTGTGAGATAGAGTATGTGAGTGTGTGAGAGAGTGTGTGAGAGTTTGTGAGTTTGTGTGTGTGAGATAGTGAGAGAGATAGAGTGTGTGAGTGTGTGAGAGAGTGTAAGAGAGAGTATGTATGAGAGTGTGAGATACAGTGTGTGTGTGTGAGAGATAGTGTGTGTGTGAGAGTGTGTGTGAGAGAGTTTGTGAGAGATAGAGTGTGTGTGTGTGAGAGATAGAGTGTGTGTGAGTGTGTGAGAGAGTGTGAGTGGGAGAGGTCAGCTTCTCAAAGGGCTCTGTGACCCCCAGAAGGTAAAGACCACGGCATGGAATTTCGGCGTGCCGGGGCGGGTCACAGCTTCGCTGGGAGAGTGGGGACGAGCTGGGGGACCTGGCCAGGGGAACCTCGGGCCGGCTGGGCACGGTCAGCCTCGCGCACAAAACGCAGCGGGATTATTGGAAGTCCCTGCGCCAGCGGGGCGATGGCTGGGCACTCGCTCACAACCCTCTTCCCTGCGAAGGCCCTCCAGCCTCCAGCCTCCAGCCTCCAGCCTCCTGGCTCCTGCCTTCTCTGGAGGTCCCGGGCGCTCCCTCACCCTGGGTGTGATTCCCGGCCCCACTGCAGCCGGCATCTGACCTTGGGCGCCTGTCGGCCAGACTGGTAGCGAGTGCAGTGCTCCCTCTCCCTACTGGGCTGGCGAGGGCTGGGCTCTTTGGGGCACCCCTCACCTCTCGCAGGGCACAGGCGGGTCGCCGTCGTGGAGCGGGGGTGCCTGTAGGCTGGGCGGGTGGGTGAGATGCAGACCCCGGCCAGCGTTCCCAGAGCAGCCACTGTGGCTGCCCCAGGCAGGGGCAGGGCGTGAGCAGGCGGGCCCTCCTAGGGTGCACAGTCCTCTGGGACCCTCAGCACTCTGGGGGAGCAGTCTGGTGAGCCCCCCGGGGGATGGCCTGCCAGCAGGGACGCAGGGAAAGTTCCGTTGTCAGTTTTCAAAACCTTTTCATTGAAGTATGCACACGTTGAGAAGGGATGCATTTCTACGAACCGAACACATCCCTGTAGCCACAGGATGGAGTGTTCCAGAGCACTGAGGCCTTTAGTGCCCCAAGGACTCTGACCTCAGCCCTGCAGGGTCCCCTGTAAGCCTCACCTCCCCCTCTGTAAAGAGGGGTGACGTCATCCACAGCCCGGGCAGGTGTGGGACTGTGGCGTCCCTGTGTGTGAGCTGCCAAGAGCTGTCCACCTTTGGCCACAAGTTTTATTAGCTGTTTGGACCTGTTTGGGGTGGAGGGATGGGGGTGAGATTGGGGGTGAATGTCAGCACGCCGGGGCTCGATGCTGCGACCATGTCCTCCTCCCGAGAGGTCAGACAGAACGCCCAGTTCAGCTGAAGTTCTAACAGCCATTGTTTGATTTCTTTTCTTCTTTTTTTTTGAGACAGAGTCTCACTTTGTTGCCCAGGCTAGAGTGAGTGCCGTGGCGTCAGCCTAGCTCACAGCAACCTCAAACTCCTGGGCTCAAGTGATCCTCCTGCCTCAGCCTCCCGAGTAGCTGGGACCACAGGCATGCGCCACCATGCCCGGCTCATTTTTTCTATATATTTTTAGTTGGCTAATTAATTTCTTTCTATTTATAGTAGAGACGGGGTCTCGCTCTTGCTCAGGGTGTTTTCGAACTCCTGACCTCAAGCAATCCGCCTGCCTCAGCCTCCCAAAGTGCTAGGATTACAGGCGTGAGCCACCGAGCCCGGCCTCTTTTCTTCTTTAAAAATTTTTTTATTATGGTAAAATATGGTAAAATAGGATTTACCATCTTAACCACTTTTTTTCTTTTGGAGACAGAGTCATGCTCTGTCACCCAGGCTGGAGTGCAGTGGCATCACCATTAGCTCACTGCAGCCTCAAACTCCTGGGCTTGAGCCATCCTCCTGCCTCAGCCTCCTGGGTTAGCTGGGACCACAGGCATGCGCTACCACGCTAGGCTAATTTTTCTGTTGTTTGTAGAGATGGGCTCTCACCCTTGCTCAAGCTGGTTTCGAACTCCTGACCTTGAGCGATCCTTCTGCAGTGATCTTCCAGCTTAACCATTTTTAGGTGTGTGGTTCAGTGGCGTTAAGTACATTCGAGTTGTTGTGCAGGCAGCACCGCCGGCTGTCCCCAGAACTGTCTTCATCTTCCCCAACTGAACCGTCCCTAGTGAGCAGCGCCTCCCACCCTGTCCTCTCTCCAGCCCATGGCGGCCACCATCCTACTTT
This sequence comes from Mirza zaza, assembly GCA_008750895.1. Classification (NCBI taxonomy): domain Eukaryota; kingdom Metazoa; phylum Chordata; class Mammalia; order Primates; family Cheirogaleidae; genus Mirza; species Mirza zaza. The sequence goes on along the minus strand of VSMD01006913.1, from coordinate 50,258 downwards.
TTGTCACAATGAATTTGACTCCCCAAGTGCCACATAGTAGTCATACAGTGTTTGTTTTTTGTGACTGGCTTATTTCACTTACCATAATGTTTTTGGTGTCCATCTGTGTTGTAGCCTGTGTCAGAATTTCCTTCCCTTTTAGGGCTGGCTAACATCCTATTGTTTGGATAGACCCCGTTTTACTTCTTCATTCATCCCTGGAGGGACACTTGGGTGGCCTCCGCGTTTTAACTATCGTGAATAATGGAGCTGTGAACATGGACACGCAAATGCCTGTGCGTGTCGCTGTTTTCAGTTCTTTTGGGTGTTAGGCCCAGAGGCGGAACTGCTGGGTCATATGGCAATTGTATTTCAATTTTCTAAGGAACCACCATCTTGTTTCCCATAGCAGCCATACTATTTTATATTCCCACTGACAGTGCACAAGGATTCCAGTTTCTCCGTGTTGGTGCCCATGCTTGTTACTGTATTTTCTGTTTTTTTGATAGTAGCTATCCTAATGGGTTCAAGGTAGTATCTCATTGTAGTTTTGATTTGCATTTCCCCAATTATTGCTGTCAAGCATCTTTTCATGTGCTTATTGGCCATTGATGTATCTTTGGAGAAATGTCTGTTCAATAAGTCCTTTACCCACTTTTGAGTTGGGTCATTTCTTTGTTGTTGAGTTTTGGGAGTTCTTTGTATATTCTGCATCTTGATCCTTGATTGCTACAAGGTTTGGAACTATTTTCTCCCATTCCGTGGGTAGCCGCCTTACTCTGTTGATAGTGTCTTTCGTTGCACAAAATCTTAATATTTTCACAAAGTTCAGTTTGCCTGTGTTTTCTCTGTTGTTGTCTGTGCCTTCCCATTGTTTGATTTTCATGGTGTCCCTTCTGGCCACAAAGAGCCGTAGTCCTGGTACAGTGATGATGGTGGTGGTGGAGTCCCCCGAGGTCTCTGGGAGTGGGCAGGGCTGGAAATTGGGCAGGTGCTGTCGTGGAGGTGGAGCCCGAGCTCTGAACCATCCATCCTGCTGCGCGGGGGACTCACCCCCTTGTTGTGGTCCCGAGTGCTCCCAGGTAGCCTCGTAGAGGTTGCACATCCTTCCCTGCTGGAATGCGACCGACTGAACCGAGTGTGAAATTCAGTGATGTGATTTCCTTTGCCTGAGTTCAATTTGTTCTGATTTCCTATTTCCAAAGGAGCATCTTGGTGGGGGTGGGAGTGTGCGCTTGGCTGGGTCCCCCAACTGTGCAGGGGACCCTGGTGGTCAGCTGTTTCCATGAGGAATGCCAGCTGTTTATGGCCAAGTCTTAAGATAGTTTTTTGGGGGTGTTTGTGGCCAGCTCAGCCCTGCTAGATGCAGACAAGGACATCGATCGATAGAACTCTCTGGAGGGCCCTCCTTGTGTCCACGCCTAGTGGTTTTGTGGTCTCTCTGGAGTGTGTGTAGGTTATTAGACCCTCTCGGGCTGGCCTCTGGGGTCTGAGGCATCTGGAAGGGGTGATGGTCCCCCCAGATTCTCACTCTGCCAGGAATGAGACCCTTGTCTGTGGGGTAACGGCTCAGTAGAGGCAGGAGGGGCTGCAGGCTGGGCCGGGGGAGGGAGTCGAGGACACATCAGAATGCTCGGGGTGGGGTGGTGGGGAGGGGAGGAGTGGGTGAGGCCAGGCCAGGGAGCCTGACCTCATTCCACATGGCGCTGGCACAGGGAGCTATTGAAGGTATTTGAGCTGAGGGTGGCCTTCTAGAGTGACCCTTTAAGCCTGCTCATTGTGGAGCTGTCAAGGACCAGGGTGGAGAGGTATGGACTGCAGAGGTACGTGGGAAGCTGAGGCCACGGTCTCAGGAAGGGGCTTGACTTCAGCCAGTGGGTGGAGATGTGTAAGGGAATCTTGAAGCTCTGTTCAGTCTGGGCTCCATGTCCCAGCCTGTGCCGGGGGCTTTGAGGCACCTCAAAAAGGTTGGCCCCTTGGCCAGGCCTCTGCGGGGCAGCAGGACTGTGCCTGCCTGTCCCCCTCCTCTGCACCGAGCTGACAGAGGTGATGTGTCTTCCCTGCGGAGCAGGGTAAGGCCTCTGTGGGCTCTGGAAGACCTTGTCCGTGGCATGGCTGTGGGAGGTGGTGGGCACGGCAGGAAGAGTCCTCCGTGCCTGGGGCGTGGGGGATGAACATGGCAGTGGTTGAATGATCGGTAGCCGTCGCGTCCAGTGGTAGGAAGACTGTTGGCTGCGCTGGGAGAGCCTCTGAACGGTGCAGGCTGGGCCCCTGCACCACTTCCTGGCAGTGCCAGGAAGGAGCCGGACGTTTTGGGCACAGGTGGGGCAGGGTCCAGGGCTGCGTGCCCCGCGGTCCTCACGGTTTGCTTCTGCCCCCACAGCCTCGCCGCTGCTGCTGTTCGCCAACCGGAGGGATGTGCGGCTGGTGGACGCGGGCGGTGTCAAGCTGGAGTCCACCGTCGTGGTCAGTGGCCTGGAGGACGCGGCGGCCGTGGACTTCCAGTTCTCCAGGGGAGCCGTGTACTGGACGGACGTGAGCGAGGAGGCCATCAAGCAGACCTACCTGAACCAGACGGGGGCCGCCGTGCAGAACGTGGTCATCTCCGGCCTGGTGTCGCCCGACGGCCTGGCCTGCGACTGGGTCGGAAAGAAGCTGTACTGGACGGACTCGGAGACCAACCGCATCGAGGTGGCCAACCTCAACGGAACGTCCCGGAAGGTCCTTTTCTGGCAGGACCTTGACCAGCCGAGGGCCATTGCCCTGGACCCCGCTCACGGGTAACCCTGCCGCTCCTCCCCCTGGGTCCTTGGCGGGGGCCGCTGTGGTCCTTTTGCATTTGCGTGAGCCCCAGTTTCTTTTTCAGAGAGAACTTGTCCATCTTAAAACGAGTTCACCTTCAGAGTTTGTTGCTGAGAATTATTTGCCCTCCGTATTCCATAGTTGTGTTTCTTCTTTAAGCCTGCATGTCAGAGGCATCTGATGTGGGCCGTGGATGTGAACAGGGAACCACACCTTCGATGTGTGTGGCAGGCGGCCCGGGAGCGCGGGCTCTCTGGCAGGTGGAGTTTGCACCTTGCACCTGTTTGATGACTTCCTTGGCTGAAGATGGGTTGGGAAAGTGCAGCTCCATGTCTGGAAGCAGAACTCACAAGGAGTGGTTTCTCTGTTCTGGAAGCTTCTCTGTCCGCTCTGCCTGCTGGGCTCACTGAGCTCACTTGGGCCTTTGGAGGCTCAGGGCCTGGCCAGGAGGCCCAGGCGGGAGTGCGTGGTGGGGGTAAAGCTGAGAACGTGTGCAGAGTTAAAGGCAAGGGTGGAGGTTTTGGGGGAAGACGGCTGAGCTTCACTGGCCAGCAGGCCAGGTTTATTCCAGACTTTTCCCAGCAGAAGGAACAGCGTGTCCAGGCCCCCCTTCATCCCTCCTTTGCCTCTGCTCTGGCAGCCCCGGAGTGACGCTGGGGTGTGGCCCACACACCTGCACCCGGGCTGCCCGGGCCGGGCCCTGCCCCCCCAGTGGCTGCTGACCCAGCTGCGCTTGTCCAGTTCTGTGCTGCTCGGTTGTCAGAAACTGGCGCACATCTTAAACAAAGGACGAGAGCTTTTTTTGTCCTCGGGCTCTGTCGGAAGCACTTTGCATGTTCACTTAATGTCACCACAAGCAGTCCCAGCTTCACCTCCCCAGACGAGGAGCTTCTGTGGGACGGACGGCTGCGTTAGAAAGTCCAGGGGCGGGCTGTGCTCCAGGCCTGCTGCGGGAGCCCGCGCGCCTGCCCTCTTCCCTTGGCTGTCTGAGCTTGAAGTAGGACTGGAGGCCCCCAGGCTCCAGTCCTGATGCCACCAGCTTGCTGCTGCCCTTGGCAGTGGCCTCCCCAGCCCGGAGGTGGCCCTGGTGGTGCGGCCTGCATGGCCGGGCTGTGCGGGGCGAGTGGTCAGGCTGTGCACAGGCCCCCTGGCAGTTGGAAAGCGGGCGGGAGGTGGGGTCCGTCCTGCCAAAGCTGGCGTTCGGGGGCTCGAGGAGCAGGCCAGGTGAGGGTGCCTGGTGGCCAGGTTGACCTCCTTGCCCGGCACGTTGGCTTAGGGAGCGACTGGACTGGCTTCCGACGTGTGCGGGAGGAATGGAGCCTTTGGGAGCCCAGCGGGGTTTGTGTAAAAGCTGAGCGTGTGTGAATGTGTCCGAGCAACTGAGTTTGGGAGTGAGAGTGAGTGTGTGTGCATGCGTGTGACTGAGTGTGCACGTGAGTATGTGTGCACGTGTGTGTGTGTGTGTGAGCAGCATGTGTGCAGGAGTTTGTATGCAAGCGTGTGTATGTGTGCACGTGCATATGTGTGTGTGGAATGGGGTAGGATGGGGTGGAATTCACAAGCAGTTTGCCTCCCTGAGGTCAGGCCAGAGCAGCCTAGCGCCCCACTGCTGAGGAGCACCCCAGCCCCAGCCTCCCGGGGTGCCGGGCTGGGCAGTCACCCATCTTGCCCCCTCCAAGTGGGCTGGCGCCTGCAGCTGCCCAGGGCCCAGGCTGACCTGCAGAGACCCTCTGTGCTGCCCAGTGAACTGTCTCCCCCTCAGACCCCCCCCCCAGTGTGGTTCCAGGACCCCCGGAGTCACTGACTGCCTTCCTGGGAGGTGACGTGGCCAAGTTGGGGCATCCCTCTGTGGTGGGAGAGGCCGAGGGGAGCAGTCCACTGGAGAGCCCCAGCCCAGGGCCGGCCCACCGTCTGCTCAGCAGTGGACGCTGTGACTGTCATGTCACTATTGGTCCTCCTCCATCCTCCCTGGCCCCCCGCCCCCAGCATGGGATGCTGCAGCTCCTTCACCTCCCAGCCGGGCGTTCAGCCAGTGTTTACAAGCACTGTGCACTTGGCTGGGAGGTGCTTGTCCAGGCTGCAGTCTCTGCCCTCAAGGCCCTTACAGTATATGGGGGTTGTGGGACCGATAACTGGATGGTGTGTCTGAGAGGGGCGCGTGCCTGGAGGGAAATAAAGCCGTGCCCAAGGACAGGAAGGTGGTGGCGGGGGGCTTCCTGTGGGAGTTCAGGACCCTGGGAAGGCCCCTTGGTGAGTTTTGAGCAGAGACCTGAAGCAGATGAGGCTGAGAGCTGTGTGGCCCTCTAGGGGAGGAGCATTCCAGGCAGAGGCAGCAGCCAGTGCAGAGGCCCTGGGGTAGTTGGGGGCTGGGTCTGTTTGAGGGGCTGTGGCAGAGTGAGGGGGCTGTGGGGAGGGGCAGATCGGTCTTAAACCTGGGAGTCACCTGGTCTGACTCACACGTATGGGAGTGGCTGTTGGAGTGAGGGTAGGCGTGGAGTGGGATGGGGACAGGAGCACTGTCAGCGGTCATTACTGTGATCCTGGTGAAGGGACAGTGGCTTGGACCAGAGGGGTGGCAGCCTGGGGTTGAGAAGTAGCCAGATTTGGGATCTGTTTCAAAGGGAGAGCCAACCGGATTTGCTGGCCCTCTGCATGCGGGTTGGATAGAAAGATAAGCGTCAAGGATGGCTTGGTGCTGCTCTGTGCCTTAGTTTCCCTGTCTGTACAGAGATGTGACCATGTCCCACATCATGTGGAAAACACTGAGAAGTACTTCTGGGTTCAATAAATGTTAACTGTTATAACAAAAATGCCCTTTCCCACCACCCGAAGTATAGTCTCCATGCCTGTGCACAGTTTTCTTTCTTTAATTTCCCATGGCTTTTACCACGTTAGTTGGTAGGTGCTAGGTGCTTGGTTGGGAGGTGCTACGCATTTGGTTGGCAGGTGTCTGGTGCTTTGGTATGCTTGGTTGAAAGGTGCTTGGTGCTTGGTTGGGAGATGCTAGGCACTTGTTAGGGAGGTGCTAGGTGCTTGGTTTGGAGGTGCTTGGTGCTAGGTAGGGAGCAGTCTTCCCCATGCTCACGTCTGGGCTGGCCTTATCTGTACCATCTCTGGGAGCCAGTCCGTTTCTGTTTGGCTCTGGCTTTGCTTATTAAATGTTTGGAATAGTTCCTTTAGGCTCATGTCTCTGAATTCTCTCCCAGAATCATACCTGCTTTCCCGAGGATCACCTGTGGCTACCCCATCCTAACCCTGTCCCTGGGGCAAAGTTGACCTTGGTGTTGATGCTGGGGCCTTCCCCCACACCTTCCCCTGCCCCAGTGGGCTGCCTGATGCGTGGGGAGGAAACGGTGGGTGCAGCCCCTCATCGGATCTAACAGTGCGGGTAACACTGGACGTGGTCCCAGGCTCACCTGTGACCATGGCTGAGGTTCCAGGTGTCTACTCCGTCACCTTAGGCACCACATTGCCCAGTGGGGGGACTCCAGCCCGTCCACAGAAGCCCGTGGGCAGCACCCCCACTCCCACCGAGTGCTGGCTCGAATAGTGGTCCTCAGGCACGAGCTCGGGCTCCGAGTCCAGCGGGCAGGACCCCTGTCCCAGGCGTGGGGACCGTAGGGGGAAGTTTGTCCTGTGTCCTGGCTGCAGGCAGGAGGCTGCAAGGAGCAGCTTGGCCCCCTCCTGGCCTGTTGAGCCTGTGCCACCTCCTCGTGCCCTCTTGTGACACTGTCCCTGACCAGGCTCCTTCCTCAGAGGAGGGGCTCCTGCCCCGGCCGTGGTCAGGAAGGGGGGCTCTCGGTCTGCACGTCCACCTCAGTGCGCACAGGAGCAAGAGCCCCGCAGCCAGGAGGGGCCCTGGCTTCTGGGAAGGCGGTTTCAGCAGCACAGGTGGCCCAGCTCAGACGTCCAGGCAGGTGGGGGGAAGGCACGTGCCCCCAGCGCCAGGGTCCTGCCCACGTGGGCTCTGAGGAGGACCCTCTGGCCCTCAAGAATCTGGGGCCAGGAAGACACCAGCTCCACAGGGGCTGCAGTGGCCTCAGGGGCTCAGATGAAAGCCAGGGTGAAACCCAACCCCATCTTTAAAATGCAGCATGGCCCTTCCCTGAAATAACACGCGGCCACAACCACAGCAGCCTCTGCAGGGAGGCCCCGCTGCAGCCCTTTTCTTCGGAAGTCGACTTTCCTCCGTGGAATTTGGCTGGGCTTGCGGTGGCGTTTGAGACTTTGCAAGAGCACATCCACGCCAGTCGGTCCCTGGAAACCAGCAGGCTTGCAAATTCCCCATTTAAGGAAGCCAGCGGGCCTGTTACGAAACTCGGGGAAGGAATGTGAGTTATGCTCCGAATGGAGGTCCCGGATCCTTCACGTTTTCCGGCCTCTTCCAGGGGCCCCAGTGGAGCGTTTCGGGAGGGCCTGTGTGGCTCAGTCTGAGATCGAGTCTCCTGATGCCTCTTGGTCAGTGGCGGGAAGCCCGGGCTCCCCAGGGTGCGGGGGGGCTGGAAACGCGCAGGTAGAGAAAGACGCCTGCCCGGGCCCTCGGGAGCCTTTGCCGGGCTGGCCGCCAGCACCTTGCAGCCTCAGGCTGCCAGGAAAAGTTCACCCACACCCCGGCCCTGCTGGTGAAGGGGTGAGTCATGATGGCCAGGCCCAGGCCCCAACCAGACACCACGCTGCGTTCCCAGAGCTGCCACTCGGTGCTCGTGAGCTGGGACAGGTCACCCTTCCTGGTGCCTAGTGTTCTCACCTGTGTAATGGGAACGGCGGTGCCTGCTTTCCCTGCGTTGGGCGGGTTCTCACCAGCAGCACAGGAGACGGTGTGAGAAGCCTGCCCTCTGCTCCTGTCCCCACGGAACTGGAGAACAGGGGCGTGGTGACAGCAGCTGAGTGCAGTAGGTTTGTTGTGAGCTATCTGGTCACAGCCCCTCCGGAAGGTGGCGATGGTGCTAGCTTGGAAATGCCACCCCGCTGGGAAGCCTGCGGGACCCTAGGGATGTGGCTGACCCTCGGCCACCCGAAGCTCCTGTGGCTGAGGAGCTCCCCTGGGCGGGGGGAGGTGGCAGCTGTGTGTCTGTCGTCTGCCCTCCTGCTGGACGGAGACCCCCGAGGGATGAGGCTGGGCTTGGTCTCCCCGTGTCCCTGGCTGCCACGTTGGCCCCTGGTGGAGGTCAGGTCAGGGTTCACTGAAACGGGATGAATCTCGCCTCTGAAGAAACAGAGGCCCTGGGCATGGAGTGACACACTGGTACGAGAGAGACCAGCTCCAAGAGAAGAGAGAATCTACTCGCCCAGGAGTAGGAATTAGGGCATTGGTGAAGTGCTGCTGTTGCCAGGTGCAGCGGAGCCTGGGGACCCATCCCTCCCTGTCCCTGCCTGGGCTCTGCTCTCCCCGGCAGCCCTCCCACGGGTGGCAAAGGAGGCTCCCGGGAGTGCTCTGCCCTCCCCAGTCGGCGTTGCAGGGCTGACCCCGTGCACCCAGTGTGGACAAGCCGCCTGTCTCCGAGGCAGTCGCCGGGCCCGGGGTAGTGAGATTTGCTGACAGGCCTGGCCGGTCCTATGCCCACCCCAGGAGGAGGAGGATGAGGCCACAGGGGAGCCAGTACTGTCTCACACAGACCAGGGTTGGGGGGCTGCTCCAAGGATGGTAGGACATGTCCCCGTCTTCTGCCGAGAGGGGTAGACAGAACAGAATAGGTCTGCCAGCCCTGTGGCCCATGGCCCGTCATGGCCGACTGGGATGGGAACCTTGAGTCCTCCAGGCTGGTGTGGTTCCCCTCTGGTCTCCACCGAAGAGCTACGCCCAGCCTCCAGGCGCACACCCTGCGGTCACCTCGGGGCTGGGCGCTTTGTCTGGGCGCTGGTGAGATTGGGACCTGCCCTCCCAGATGCTGGACGTTGTCTCTGCTCACGTTGTCTTGGCCCACTGGCTGGACATCAGACGGGGGAGCCTTGTGGCACGTGGTCGTTTCTTGTGGATGTGTGATGCCTGCCCCTGTGACGCCTTACCCTGAGAACATGGCAAAGCTACGTTACCCACAGACCCACACGGAGTAGCTGCCGCTGTTTTCTCAGTGCACGCCCACCCGCGTGTCTTGTCCCTTTTGAACAGACTTTACTTTTTAGAGCAGTGTTAGGCTCACGGCAAGATCGAGCAGAGAGTGTGGAGAGCTCGTGCACACCAAGCCCCACCCGCATGGGCGTCCCACAGGGCGGGGCGCTTGTCACAGCCACAGACCCGCACGGGCGCATCATTGGCACCCAGAGGCCACGGGTTACGGTAGGGTCATGCTTGGTGTTATACATTCTGCGGCTTTTAACAGATGTGCAGTGACATGTGTCCACTGCTGTGGTATCGTAAAGGACAGTGCCACTGCCCCAGTTGTTTTCTGTGCTTCCCAGGTTGTTCCCCCCAGCCCCTGGCAACCGCTGATCTTCTCGCTGTCCCCATAGTTTGGTCTTTTCCAGAATGTCTCATAGCTGGGATCATGCAGTACACAGCCTTTTCAGACTGGCTTCTTTCACTTGTCGTTAATGTGCTTTTAAGTTTTCCTCTGTATCTTTTCATGGCTCGATAGCTCATTTCTTTTTAGCACTAAATAATATTCCATCCTGCATGTTTTGAATTGCCTTTTGAAGATTGATTTACAGCATTTTCATGATAGTGAAAAAGCAGAAATAACCCAAACGTCAACGTGGGCTATTTAAATAACTCACAGTACAGGACGCTATCTGAAGAATAGGAACCTTCCTGTTAGCGAGAAGGGAAGGTGCTCAGAGTGTATTGTTAACCGAGAGCTAGTTGGAAAGAGATTGTTTTGATTGTTCACCCTAATTAAGACAATGACACCCAGAACGCTACACGTTCGTTAGTCATTTCTTTTTCTTTTCTTTTCTTTTTTTTTTTTTTTTTTTTGAGATGGAGTCTCACTTTGTTGCCCAGGCTAGAGTGAGTGCCGTGGCGTCAGCCTAGCTCACAGCAACCTCAAACTCCTGGGCTCAAGCGATCCTCCTGCCTCAGCCTCCCGAGTAGCTGGGACTACAGGCATGGGCCACCATGCCCGGCTAATTTTTTCTATATATATTAGTTGGCCAATTAATTTCTTTCTATTTTTAGTAGAGACGGGTCTCGCTCTTGCTCAGGCTGGTCTCGAACTCCTGACCTTGAGCGATCCGCCTGCCTCGGCCTCCCAGAGTGCTAGGATTACTAGTATTACAGGCGTGAGCCACCGTGCCCGGCCTCGTTGGTCATTTCTGCCGGTGAGAAGCCGGGGCAGACTCGCGTCTCTGTTGCACCCGTCTGCGTCTGTGCAGGTGGGACGGGAGTCAGAGGCAGCTCCGTGTCAGCTCTGTCTCCTCTGGCCTCTGCCGTCCCCATCAGGTACATGTACTGGACAGACTGGGGTGAGACGCCCCGTATCGAGCGGGCTGGGATGGACGGCAGCACCCGGAAAATCATCGTGGACTCGGACATCTACTGGCCCAACGGGCTGACCATTGACTTGGAGGAGCAGAAGCTCTACTGGGCCGACGCCAAGCTCAGCTTCATCCACCGAGCCAACCTGGACGGCTCGTTCCGGTAGGTGCCCGCCCGGCCTGGGCTGCCCTTTCCCACCGCCCCGGCCTGGGCTGCCCCTGCCCACCGCCCCGGCCTCCCCCAGTGCTTTGGAGGGTGGTCAGCGGTCACCTTTCTCTGGTCTCAGCACTCGCTCCTAGGTGCCGCACCAAGGCTGGGGACACAGTGGTGACCGCCACCCCCCCCGCAGCCCCGCCCTCAGTAGCCTAGCATGGGGTGAGGGGTCACAAAAGGGCACACGTTCCTGTGCCTCAGTTTGCCGTCCCACTACCCGCATCCAAGGTCTCAGCACACGCGAGTCCTCATTTGCTGGGCACTTAAGCGCCTAGAAAAGAAACGCTTCTTGTTTAATTTACTCTGAAAATTTAAATTATGGACTTTATAAGAACGAGCCAGTGCCTTCGGCCAGATTGGTGTTATGTTGTTAAGCCTCAGGGCAGGAGAGGGACACTGGTCAGCTGCTCTTTGTCACCAGGGGTGGCTTCTTAGGTTCTTCTCTGGGGGAGACTTTGCCACTTGACCGGTGGGACCCCCTGTGTCACTGCCACCATGGTGGCAGGACGGCTGGGTTTGGGGGGAGCCGTGCGCACGCCGCAGAGGTTTCCTGGGGACACTCCAGTGGAGGCGACAGCGGTGGTGGCTCCCGGTTGCTTTCCCTGGTCCCGCGGTGCTTGGTCTAACACAGACGGGCCAGCGGTGGGGACGGAGGGAGCTCTCCTGACGGGTCCCCCCTGCCTCTCGGCCCGCAGGCAGAAGGTGGTGGAGGGCAGCCTGACGCACCCCTTCGCCCTGACGCTCTCGGGGGACACTCTGTACTGGACGGACTGGCAGACCCGCTCCATCCATGCCTGCAACAAGCGCACCGGGGAGAAGAGGAGGGAGATCCTCAGCGCCCTCTACTCGCCCATGGACATCCAGGTGCTGAGCCAGGAGCGGCAGCCTTTCTGTGAGTGCGGGCGCGGCGGCCGGCGCCTCCCTCCCCCCGCCCGGCGGTGCTTGCCGGGCCCCTGCAGAAGCCCAGGGTCCGGGGAGGCGGCGTCTCTAAGGGGTGGGGGAGGCTTGTGCAGGGGTGGGCAGGCCGGAGTGGGTGGGCCGGCCGCAGACCTCACCCCTCTGCAGAGCTCACGGGGGCTGCTTCCGGGCTTGGAGGGGGCAGTGGGCTTTCTAAGGAAAGCTGCCCTGTTTTAAAGGCCTGGTAGCAGTTACATATTTACCAACGAACACCCTGCTCTTAGTCAGTGGCTCTTAGCCTGCGGGCTCCATAGGGTCGTGGCAGAGGCTCCTGTGTCAGGTGACCGGTGGGGCCAGGGCCCTGGGCTCACCCATGGGGACGATCACCTACCCACACAGGACCAGGGATGGAAATTTCAAGCCACTGTGGAAGGTTTGAGCTTTGGACCTTGAGAGGGGTGCAGGGTGGCATCGGTTCTCAGTGCAGGACGGAGGGGAGGGCCGGGCTCGTTTCCTGGTGAGACTGTCCACACTTGGGGCAGCCTCGCGCCTGCACCGGCGTCGGGGAGGGCAGCGGCCCCTGCCGGTGTGCGGTCACGCCGGCGACTCCGTCCTTCAGGGCTGCCCGGGCCCGGCTTTCCCCTGGGCAGAGGGAGGTGCCCGAAGTGTGTGTTGAGCCCAGCTCAGTTGCCTGCTGCTTGCTCTCCCAAGAAGGACTTGGGAGGGTCCCCCCAAGAGGTGCAGCCCTGGCCCGGGAGAGTCACCGAGCGTCTGCGTGGAGCCTGCGGGGCCCAAGCACGTCTCCAGGGCAGGGCAGGCCTTGCGCTCCGGAGCCCACCGACTTAGGGTCACCGTCACTCCCTCACGGCCGGGCCTGAGAGCCCACCGCTGTGTGTGGGGGGCGGCCCTCACCGGGGGTGTCCTCTGGGGTCGCCGAAGCAGAGGAGGACTTTCTTCCGGCAGGAGCCTGGGGTGGGGGCAGGTGGGGAGGTGCCCCCTCCAGGGACAGGCACTTCGGGGTGTGAGGGTGGCCAGGGAGGTCACAGCGGGTTTGGAGAAATCGCAGGCCGTCCAGCTGGGCTGAAAGCTGAGGTGGAGGGTGGTCGGCCACGAGGCAGGACGATCGGGGCCCATGGGGAAGGCCCCCGTGCCACGCGAGGATGGCATTTGGGCAGAGGGCCACGCTGGGGGCCGTCATGGGGCTGAGGAGGTGGGATGATGACTCACTTGGAAACAAGTGAATGGCACGAGGTGGTGGGGTGCAGGCCCTGTTCTGGAACTTTCTCTCCCCCTGTCCTTCCTTCCCAGTCCACACTCAGTGTGAGGAGGACAACGGTGGCTGCTCCCACCTGTGCCTGCTGTCCCCACGGGAGCCCTTCTACGCGTGTGCCTGCCCCACCGGCGTGCAGCTGCAGGACAACGGCAAGACGTGTAAGGCAGGTGAGGCAGAGCGCTGGCGGGCCCGGCCCGGTGGGATCAATGCCGCCGCTGCCTTGGGAAACGGGCTGGGGAACTGGTTCAGCATGGTCTGTGCGCTTTAGCGAAGGCCTGGGGCGGGCAGCCGTGCACCCCAGTGGACGTTGGCGCTGACCGGGCGGGGGCTCTGGGCAGGTCTGGGCTCTGCTGCCCGGCAGGTCAATGGTCTGGGGCATGTTACCAGCCTTCTCACGGCCTGGGGTCCCCTGTCTGCAAAGTGACACCGTGACAGCTGGCACTGCTGCTGCACATGGTGATCACTGCCTGCAAGCTCGCTGTCGTCAGCTCCTAACAAAAACTCCGTTTGCTGTAAGGAAGGGCGGCAGCGTTAGAGGACACTGCGCAGCAGGAAGCTGCCACGGTCCCGCGCCCCAACAGACGCAGTCGTCCGTCCCCCCCCCCGCCCCCCCGCCCCCGTCTGTGTTCACACTCTGAGTGCTGTACCCACAGCCTCACAGGCTGGTTCTGTCTCCTGCTTTTCCGCCTTCACGAGCATTTTTCCACGGGGACAGGAACGTGTAATTCATTTTTACCCTCACGTCTTATTCCCACGGGGTCTTCGTGCCGTCACAGCTCCCCTGTGGACATTCAGGTCACAGGCACGTTCTGAACAGGTGTTCTCCTGGACTCGAGGAGCTCAGCTGATGTCCTTCCCCACATGGAGTTGGTTCCTTTGCTCCAGATGCTTGGCCACCTGTTCCCTCCGCCCTTGGTTGTCAGGTGCGCTGCTCTGCGGGCTGTCGCCTCGGCGTCCTTGCTGCTCTCTGGGGCACGGTCTGAGGCTCTCTGTTCCCAGGTGTGGGGCTCAGGGTGGCTCTTCTGGAAAGGATGCACATCCAGGGCGCAGCCCATCTTTGGGGTGCTCTGGGGCCTGGAGCGGCCGGTCGGGCCTCTGGAGCTGACCCTGGGGCCTGGCGATCGCGGGGCTTGTGATGAGGCGCTGGGAAAGCAGCCGTCCCCCGTACCGGGCCTCGCTGCAGCCGGCGGGCTGGGGCCTGCGCCCGCTTCCTGCGTCAGCATCGCACCGGGGAGGCGAGGGATGCAGGTGGCTTCCCAGGTGGGCTGGCTGCCAACGTGGGAACTGTCACTGTGGGGCAGGGCCGCAGGTGAGTGGCCCATGAAAGCCTTTCTGAGTGTCCGGGTGGGGAGGAATCTCCTCCCCCTGCCCCACTGCTGCCCGAGCACCTGGGGGTCCCCCTCCAGCGGCCGTCCAGGTCCCCGTGCCCTGGGGGAGCGGTGGCCTGTGTTGTGTGCAGTGGCCAGGGATCCTGCATGTGGTTGTGGCATTCGTGGCGGGTGGGGTTTTTTATATACTTCCGGCAGGGTTTCCGAGTCAAGTGAGGACTGTCTGGGTCTTTCTATTTCCAAGAGGAAGTCATCTTAACGAAGACTCGGCTGTCTTGCCGAAGGGTCTCTCAGCCACGCTGGCTGCTGGGGGACGCCTGGGGAGTCACTCGCCCAGGGGTCTTGTCCCCCAGGTAGGGAGGGGGAGGGGCGCCACCACTGGAGAATTGGGGTCCTGGGTGGCCCAGTCCTCTCGGTTCTGGACTGCATGGCATTCGTTCATCTGCTTGTTTTCGCACCCTCTCGTGTGCCCCGCCGCGAGCAGTGCAGGCGGAACCCTGGCGCTCACGCTCTGGGGCTGGGGCAGGTGGGGGAGACGGACAGCATGTGCAGGTCAGTGGGTGCTTTGGGATACTAGGCTGAGTGTCTTGGAAGGTTGGCCCCTCGGTCACCTGGGGCCCTTTACCATTTACCGTTCACCTTGGCCTGGAAGGTGACGTTGAGGGAGAAGTTGGACCCCAGTGTGGACGTCCAGGCGAGCTGCCTCGTGAGTGACTCGGGGACACCAGGGGTTTGGACTAAGCAGGCGAAGGGTGGATGATGGGCCACCCTTGAGGGGGAGGAGTGGTGTGACCAGGTTGGATCATCGCTCTCATTTATGGGGTCACCCGTAGCAGTGGCACAGCAGGTTCCAGCAGGCAGGGCCCTGGGTCCCCGAGGCACAAACTCACTGCTGTCTCTGCCTGGCCCTGCTGGGCAAGGTCCTGGCCCCCCTCATCCTGCCCCAGGTCCCTGCCCGCTCCCCACTGTGCGAGCGTCACCGGCAGAAGTGCCCAGCCTACGGGCTGCCCGGGAGGGTTCGCCTTCTTAGCATTTGGTTTCTCTCCTTCCTGGCAGGGAAGAGGATCGAGACAGCAGGGAGGGGTCGCTACAGTTAGGCTGGGGGACAGAGGGGAGGGAGTGTTACCAGGGTGTGGGTACAGATTAAGAATGGGCAGTTCATCGTAACAAATTAAAAATACAGAGCATGTACATTCCACGATATCCACGAACGATTGCCGGGGCCTCTTACGTGTCAGGAGCAGAGAATGAAGCAGTTAACGAGCCGGCCTGTCCCCTGCTCCTCACCTGGTGCGTGTGCTGCCGGGGCAGGTGTCAGGACGTGGGCACACGAGTTAGTAAAGTCAGGACAGACTTGGCTAAGAGGAAGGGAGGGCACGAGGAGGCTGGGAGGAGACTCGTGTGCGGGGGGTGCGGCTACCTGAGCTGGCAGGTCAGGGTCTCTCCCAGGGAGCCCTGTTCCAGCTGTGACCTGAAGGGTTAAAGAGCAGAGGAACGGTGTAGGGAACAGCATGTGTGGGAACCCTGAGGCATCTATTTCACTTGATGTGTTGCAGGAGCATTTGCAATCGCAGGAGGTAAATGTGAGTTTTAGTGTCTGAAGGACATTTTTTCAAGCGGACATATGATTTAGCCATCTTTGTGCTTGTGGGTGTTTCTGGGTTTTTTTGTGGTTTTACCATTTCTGAGTCTCACTGCCATGGTGTGTGGGGGCGGTGAGAGCTGGATTGGGGCCTGGGCCCTCGAATTAGAGGGAGGTGGGTCTGGTGTCTGTTGCCACCATTGATTGGTGATGCCTGCCCAAACGCTTGCTGGATCTGTTGGTGATGTCTGCTCTGGGAGAGCATGGGGTGCGTCCAGAATCAGGTGCGGTGACCATCTGTGCACTCGGCGTGTCCGAGCTGGGCGGTGTGTGGACGTTTGTGGAAGTAGTAGGGGATGGACACGGGCCCTCAAAGATGGATGGTGCCGTAGTGCCTGCCGGGCAGCTTGCCCGACAGAGGAACGTGTGCAGGGAGCTCTGGTCAAGGGGCCCCGTGAGGCTCCCTCGTGCTTCAGAGTTCCAGGAATGGGGCTCCAGGCGAGGTAGGGTGCAGGCCCTGATAGAATCCCCGAGTCAAGGTCCAGCAAAGTGGCTCAGCTAGGCAAGCCCGAGTCCCCAAAGAGCTTGTCCTGGGTTGCAAAGCTGTTGCCGTCCAGGGTGGCCGGGGCCTTACCACTTGGCGCCACCTCCTCTCCCCCGTGAGATGGGGGCCCAGGACCAGCCCCGGCCAGGGAGGCTACAGAGGACCCACCTGTTAACAGGAATGGAAAGTGCCACGCAGGGTGCCTGGCATGCGGTAGGTGCACAGTATACCACAGCCACGTCTGCCATCCGTGCCCTCCTCACTGTCATGTTGGCACCATGACTGGCACCTCAGGTGCTGTGGCTGGTGCCAGGCCTGTGGGAGCTGGGGCAGGTTTGCCTGAGGTCAGGGTCTGTCTCCGTTGTCCAGGGTCCCCCGCACGTGGGGGTGGGCTGTCAGTGGAGGACGCTCATTTCTCTTCCAGCCACAAGAGGTAGAGGCCGGGGCTCAGGTGGAGCCCCTGCTCCTTTCTGGTTCCCAGTGTCCATAGCTGGGCCCTCTGCATGTGCCCCGGGGCCTGGCCGCCCTTGGCTGAGCCCTTTGAGGGCATCTTGGTCTTTCCGCAAATGTTTACTATTTGGCTGCACGTCCAGGCCCAGAGCGGCCCTGGGCAGTCCTCAGAGCTCCTGCAAGGGGGTGTGTGGTGCGGGCAGTGGGCAGGCAAGGGGTGGGCCTGCGTGTTGAGCAGAGTACAGGAGGTTGCCTGGTCACAGGGCCATGCTGGGCAGCCACAGCGGGAGGGCTTCCCAGAGGAGGGGGCGCCAGCAAGCTGGCATGGGCCTGGTGTCTCTGGCCCCAGCCCTGGTGGCTCTGCAGCTTGGAAATGACACGACAGACACCCGCAGAGTTGAGCTGGTGCATCAGCCTCTCCAGTCCAGAGCTGTCGGGACGGAGGGCTCCGGTGCACAGCCCCGGCTTCCCTTAGCAGACGGCCAGCAGCCAGACTCCCCGGGCCCGAGGTCACCTTTCTCTGGTCTTGTAGGGACTGTGTTTGCCCCGGCTGTGAGAGGTGCTGTTAATAACTCAGTTGGAGAATGGAAGCCTGCAGGAGAAAGATGCTTTTGTGTCCCTTGGAGGCCCTGCTCGGGGGGAGCGTGGGCCGGGCTGGGGGCGCCGCGCAGAGTCACGGCAAGGACCTTCTTACTTCGTGCACCGCCCCTGGATGTTTCTGCTTTGGCTCCGGATGCCGTGTCTGGGATGGGTGTCAAAGGGAGGGGAAAGCTCATAGACGAGACACGAAAGGGATACGACCAGGAGTCTCATTTTGCGTGAGAATGTGACCGTTGGGTTCACTTTTTAAAATAAAAGTGGTTCCCAAGCTCGGCCTCTCTGTGGGCTTCCCATCAACTCACCGGCGCTGGTGTTGCCTCTCCGTCGTCGCCTGGACCGTCCGAAGGTGGAGCGTTCCTGGGCAGCTGGCGTGGGAGAGCCGAACAGAGTTTTCCAAAGGTTTTAGAGTTGAGAAGAAACCTAGAATCTTCTCAGAAGCATTTCGGGGGTTTGCCACCAAGGTGGCTTTCTGCAAACTTGAGGTGGTTCTAGGTGTCTTTCCATATTCCTTAATCCAGAGAGATACAGGCATGAGCGAGAAATGGATTCTGCCCCTGAGAGGCTTTTGCTCTGGCCGGGGGACGGACGGACGCAGCCCCACAGTCTTCAGGCAGGCGGGTCAGAGACGCAGCCGGAGCGAGGCCCGAGGGCCGTGGGCTTCCGGCTTTGTGGAAACAGCCCACGTTGGCAAACGGGGGGGGGGGGAGGGGTTTAGGGCACGGACATCCTGACCTCCGGTTTTTACTCCTTGCCCCCAAATTTCACATTAAAGGAAAACTTTCTGTGAAAAGACCATAATTCTGTCACCCGAGCAGCGTCGCTGTTTTCCTTTCTCCACGTGAGCGTCTGTTGGCACGTGTGGCTTTGGGTCCTTGTGGACACGAGTCGGAATGCGGACTTTGACTGCGCCGATGTGCGGGGCGTACCCACCGTGAAGCCTGGAGATGGGGTGGCCGACGGGCAAGGGCCAAAGGGACCAGACGCGGTTGCAGGCGACTGCGTGGCTTTGAGGCCCCGGTGGACACAGGCCAGCGCCCGGCCAGTGGGCTGTCAGCCCCCGCCGGAAGGGAGCAGTGCCCGTGGCTGGCTGCCACTTCCCAGGAGGCTTCTGAGGTGTCCAGCTGGGGGGCAGAATTCAGAGCCGGGCAGAGGAGGCCCCGAGACCACATGGATATCTCCTCTCGGCCGCGGAATCGGTGAGGTCCGGCGTACCAGGGGCACAAAGAGCCGAGGCCACGTGGCGCTGGGCTGGCAGAAATGCAGGTAGCAGTGCAGGAGGCTGCGCAGATGGGACTTCTGCCGGTTCCTGACGGGAGGCGTTGGAAGTGACGCTTAGGCTGGGAGGACTTGGGGTAGATGACATGGCTTGGTTTGTAGCTGGAAGCCTGCCAAGGACTGTGGCAGTGAGGAAACGCAGTGCCAGGCAGACCCAGGATCAAGAGCACCTGATTTCATTGGTGTGATGCTTTCTATTTTAAGTTATCGGGTTGTGATGCTTTGGTCCACATCCTGGTTGTGCGACCTTGGGAAAATGACTTAGCCTCTCTGTGCTTTGGTTCCTCACTGGTAAAAAGGGGATGATAACGGTACCCGTTTCTTGAGGTTGTTTGGAGGGAAACCCGGCTGCTCAGCAAATAGGAGGTGTGCTTGAATTTGAACTTGAATCAGGAGCCAGGCAGGCAATCTGATTCCGTGCCAAGAGAGCAGTTCTTCTTGAACGTTTGGAATTAGAAGTGGCCGCCAAGGCTGGGAGCTGCCAGGAGGAGCCGGGGCAGGGGCAAGGGGTGAGGCTTGTCCTGGCAGCTCAGGGCACGCGGTCCCCTCCCCTGTGGGGCTAAGGCCAACCTGTCTTGGGTCAGGGGCAAGGCCCGCCGTGTCGGAATCACTCAGACTCTTGGTCCCACCCTTAGTCCACAGGAAGGGATGTGGGGGCGGCAGGGCTGAATGTCCAGTCCCCCAGGGAGGCTGCCGTGCGCTGGGCTGGGGGCCACGGGCACAGGGAGAGACACACGGGGTTTGCAGCCGGAGCCCCAGGCGTGACTCATGGATCCCGGGCTCTCCTTGCGTGCGTGAACTGTTACACTTCATGGGGTTGGAGGTGAAGACAGCTTTGTGATGTTGGAGTCTGTCTTTTCCTTATTCCGAGTGAAGGGAAGCCGGCCCGGCGTAGGGGTTGGCGCCTTCCCCGAGGAAGGGGCTGGGATGCGGCCACACCAGGACCCCAGTGGAGGCGGGAGTGGCGTCCCTGGGGCACCCAGATGTCCCCGTAGAAGTGGGGGTGCGTGGGGGAGCCTCGCGCTGCCGTGCGCCAGCGTGGCGCGGTTTTCTCCTTTGCAACATGGACAGGGCAGGGTGACCCCTTAGTGTGGTTGGGGGGCTCGGACGAGAGCCCTGGTGGTCAGAGCTTTCCGCGGTGCGGTCGACGCAGAGCAGAGCCCAGACAGAACGCGCCCGGCGTGGACGCCCTCCCGCGGCTCCCGAGGCCCCGTGGGTGGGTGGGTCGCTGTTGGCACTGGGGTCTCCGTGTCTCCCGTCCCTTGCCCCCTGGAGGGGCCCCTGTGAGACAGGGAAGGGTGCCCAGCCAGGCGGCCCTCTGCTGCCCGGCCCTGTCCAGCTCAGCAAGACCCCCGTGGGCGCCTTGCCGTTCCCCGCGGCTCCCAGGACCCTCGTGCCGGGCGGCTGGCGCGCAGAGGCCCCGCCTGGGCAGGGAGCCGCTCCCGGCCTCCCCGCCCCCTCCGCCCAGCTGGCTTCGGTTTCCCCCATGTTTTTCCAATTATGTGGAATGGGCTAAAAACAGCAGGAGCGGGCCGTACTTGGGAGTTGCCACCACGGTCCTCAGGAGCTGCAGCTCCCTCGCGGCGCCCCGGCGTCCTGCTCTTCCTGGAACGTGCCCTGTTGCTTTGACCTTTGTCACCCACGCGGCTCTTCCCGGCGGGGGGTTTGGGCGGGCTGCTCAGGGGCCACGCGTGTCCCGGCTGGGTGACGCTCCGGGCCTGTGTGCAGAGCATGCCGGGCGCGGCCCCTCCCCAGCCCCGGCGGGCGCGGGCTGTGATTTGCGGGGCGCCCGCCGCTCCTCGCCCGGGCCGAGTTTCAACAGATGTTCGTCTGTCCGGGACAGGAAACGAAGGAAGAAGTTGGGGGTGTGTGTGTGTGGGGGGGGGGTGGCGGGAGGAACAGGGGGTCCACTGTCGGGTCTGACGGGCAGACGGACACCTGGGCCTGGCGGCCGGAGCCCTCACGTCCATCCGTCCGTCTGTCCAGGCGGATTAGACACAGGAGCGTAGCCCGCTCGGCTGGGCCGGGAATAACGGGCGTTTGTTCCCGAAGTCTAGCCGCCTCGTCACTTATCAGGGAAGTAGGTCAAAGGGAAAAGAAAGGAGGCCCCGTGGGGCCGAGGCTGCCGCCGCCGCTGGGCGGTGATTGGCGTTGACTTTGCAAACAGAAGGCAGCTGCTGTTCTCAGCCACGGACTGTGAATTTTTAATAGCAAGAAACTCAGACCGAACAATCTAAGAGATGGTGGAACAAGCCTGAGCGCCAACTTTTTTTTTTAAGCCGAGGTATAACTTGCAGACAACAAAGAGGCGCACATTTTGCATGTATCTTTTGATTAACTGTGACAGTTGCATGCGTGTGCATGACCACCACCCCGCCAAGACACAGAGCATTTCCCCCACCCGGCGAGCGCCCGCGGAGGCAGCCGCCGTCCTGACTCCTGTCGCTGTGGAATTAGCTTTGCGTGTTGCAGAACGTCACAGAAATGGAACCGCATCGCATGTGCGCTTTTGTGCCTTAGCCTGAAGACTGAGTTTCAAAGGTAGTGAAAGAGGAGAGTGGAGCACGTCAGGTCCTGAGAAAGAGAACACAGTCATTCTGGGGCCGGGGGCACGGACCAAACAGCCCCCCTTGGGTGCAGTGGGCTGCATGGGCGCCCCTTACCGTGGGCCGCAGAGTTAGACCGCGGTCACCTCGGCCATTGGTCTTGTCCCCTCTTGTCTCCGCAGGCTGAGCCCAGCTCCGTCCTGGCCCCAGACTGGCTGCAGAGCCGGACACCTCCCCTTTACCTGGGGAGGGTGGCCAGGCCAGGCCCTGGCTCTCGCTGGGCTGTGAGCCCCCCGCCCTCCCTAGGTTTGGGTCCTGGCTCCGCTGCGCAGGACGGGGGGGATCCTGCCTGCCTTTGCACGGGCCGGCGTCAGGACCTGGGAAAAGTGCTGGGGAGCTCGTTGCCTTCAGGAGCGTTTGCGGTGGTGAGACCCGAGGTTCTTTGGGCGGCAGGGGAGCAGCAGCAGCAGCAGCTTCCTCAAGAGGAGCCCCCGCTGTCCCCTCCTCGCCGCCCCCAGGGAGGTGGGGCCAAGTTCACCACTAGGCTGGGAAATGTGGGATCCCGCCTCGCCGGCCTGGGGGTGTCAAGTAGGCTCACGTCTCAGAAAGGGCCTTATAAACTGTAAAGTTCTTTGCGCTTCAGTTAGGTTGAGCCGCGTGAACTGCTGATAGCAACCGTCTTTCTTCCAGAGAAATGGCATTTTCGAGTGGTCCTAATCTGTTATGTCAGCCACGGCCACCGAGGCAGGGCGGGCAGTGACCGCAGTGGTGTTTCTTGGGGGTTGCTGCCCCAGGCACAGTTAGCGCTTGCTCAGGCCAGGGAAGAGCCACAGGTGGGCCTGGGCCTGGGCGTCCGAGCTGGGGGCTGCCTCCCCTGGTCCCTGCCCCGCGCTGCCCGGGGCTCGCTCCCGCAGAGCCCCCGACCACCGTGGAGGTGCGGACGGCCATGTGCTCATCGGGCTCAGCCTCGGGAGCCCCGGAGGGTGCTGGCAGCAGTAGGAACTTCGCTGCTGTTTGTTGAGTGCCTGCTGCGTGCCTGGGCTCGGAAGGAACTCCGTGCAGGCTTTTTAAGCACTCAAGGCCCTGCCTGGAGCGCTGGGGTACGGCCTCCTTTTTCATTCCTCACCGGTTATTTTACACTCCCCAGCGCCCTCCAAAATGTTTCCAAATTCTTAGGTTTTAGGCTGCCCACCTTTAATTGGCCCCACACAGGCACACTTCCCTCGTACGGCTGTCTCTCCTGGTGGGGGCGGGGAGGACGTGAGCGTTCAGTGTCAGGGAGGGGGCCGTGGGCATGGGCTGTGTCATGGGATGCTCCCCGCCTCATGAGTCTTACGTGTGGGAAGTAGAGGTTCCGTTGCATGTTCAAGGTCACTCGGTGAGGAAAGGGGGCTGCAGCCGGGTCTGTCCACCCGGGGAAGCTAGTGCGCTGACCATTGCACGGCACTGCCTATGCGGTGAGCAGCCACTGGGGTCGGCCTGGAGGTTGTGGTGGGGGGGAGCGGGTGGGGGCAGGCCGCAGTGCACCGCGTGGGGCCCGGCACCTGGGGATGGGAGAGGAAGTGGCCAGTCTGCAGGGGGGTCCAGAGGCTGGCACTGACTTTGTCACTCTCTGGAGGCCCCAGGCCCCTGGTGGAGCAGTGACTTCCCATCTTAGAGTTGAGCAGATGGAGGCCAAGGTGCCTGCTGGCTGCTGTTGGGGGGCTGTGGCCTTTCCGAGCGCTGTCTGGGAGTCCCTGGGCCGGCCGTTCGGGTGGACAGCCGCTCGGGCCTCGGGTTGCAAGCATAGCCAGCGCCGGGCCCGGCCACTTCCTCTGTCCCTGTGACCCTGTGGCCACTCAGTGGGGTTTCTTGGGTTAAGGTGCGGGGCCGTGGTCTCAGCATTCTTCCAACCGCTTACCTCAGGGGGCAGTGGAGAAACTTAATCAATTGCTAAAAAACAAAAACAATCTCTCTGCCTGCCAGCCGGGCAGCTGCCTCGGCCAGGCTGTTTACGGCCTTTGAAACTGCAGAGTGGACAGCTGCCCGCAGCGCGACCCGGTTCTGCCCACGCGGCCCCAGGCCTGGGAGGTGGCCGAAGTCAGCTTCGCCTCCCGTGGGGGCAGCCCCGGAGGCGGCCCCGGAGCTTGGAGCCGAGCTGGGGTGGGCGTCAGGGAGGCGGGAGAGGCCGATTCTCAGCTTTCGCTCGGATCCCGGCTTCCTGTCTCCAGCGTGAAGAGGAGCTGGGAGCGTGGGGCCGTGCTGGGGGTGCCGGCTGTGGCGGGAGACCCGAGGCGGGGGCCACGCCTGGTCCAGTGGGAGGAGGGTGGTGCCTGCTCTGTCCGCTGGGTGGCCGGGGCCCCGCTGCAGAGTGATGGGGGGGTCTGTGAGTTGGTCTGAGTGCTCCCTGGGAAGTGTCATTATTTTACTTGTTGTTAAAAAATACCCTTTACTCACATTTGCGTGTGAAAGGGACTAACCATGATGGCCTTTCAAGTTCCTAGTCCTGGGCTCTGTGAGGGCCCTCGGGGGCCACCGGGCCATGGTCTGTCGGCCACAGCGTTGCTGCAGGGGTCGCTTTGCCCGTCCCTTCCTTCTCCTGTCATTTGTCCCTTCAACACGGCACAGACCCTGGAAGCTGGAGATAAACCCCCCGACTTCTCCCCCCAGGGTGGCAGCTCAGTAGGGGCGTTTGCGCCCCCGGAGGAAGGCGCCGTCCCGCAGCCTGACCCGCCTGCACACCCCAGCCGCGAGCACCTCTGCAGATGAGCCCGGTCTCCCGTGTTTCCAAGGCCTGGCCCTCCCCTGTTATGAAATAACCTGCACGTGTTCACTGCAGGAAGGACAACGTCGTAAAAAATAACGAAGAAAATAAAAACCACCCACGATCACGCCGCCGCCCAGAGTTAGCTGCTGCCACCACGTCGACGCGTGTCCTCGTCTGTTTTCTCGTGTCACGTGTTCAGGGCGGGCTCTCGCGCCGTCCGCTCACGTTGTGTGCGCAGCGAGGCGCCTGGCTCTTCCCATCTGTCGTTTGTGAGCCTTTCCCGCCTCGTTCGCTTTTCTCCGCAGTGTGATGTGGCGTAGCCTGTGACCTTGCTTGCCCTCGCTCACTCGAAATAAGTAAAGTCCATTATTTTTAATGTCGCGGGACATTTAGGTTGTTTAAGGGTCCTTTCCGTGGGTTTGGGTTTTGCAGTAGTTGTGGAGCCGTCCGTGGCGGTCGTCTCTGTGCGCGTGTCGATGCGATCCCCAGCTGCCACTGCGGGCCGTGTCCTCAGAGGGGCTGTGGGGGGCCGGGGGCCGCAGGTTGACGTCCAGGAAGCTGCGGTGGTTCTCGGTCCTTCAGGAGGCAGGAGGGGCACCCAGGCTAAGGGTGAAACGGGCCGTCCCACCAAATCGACGACAGTGGGACACTCGCTTCTAGTTCCGAATTGTGGAGAAGTGACCCGGTTTTCATGTTTTATCGACTGTGTTTTTTCTTCTGTTAATTTTTATTTATGGTCTTTGCCCATTTATTGCTGGGCTTTGGGTCTTTTTCTTATTGACTTGCATGGCCTTTCATGTAATTTTTTAAAACAAGATTAATATTCTTTATCTTTTAGCCGTTTTAGGTTTACAGAAAAATCGACTGGCGAGGACAAGGGGGTTCCCCTATATCCGCACTCCCCCGGTACTGTAAATTATTTTCTAATGTCGTGAAAGTCGCACATCCTTCTAGTATCAGTACAGGGGCTGGCACACCGTGGCCACAGGCCACAGGCTCACCCCTGTCGTTGGACAGTCCGGGAGCTCAGGGTGGTCTCTACGTTTTTGCATAGTTGAGAAGAAAATCAGATGCTCGGCATCTTGTGACGTGTGAAAATGACACGAAATCCAGGTTTCGGTGTCCGTGAGTAAGGCTTTGTTCGCAGGCAGCGGTGGAGTCTAAGGCAGGCTGCCTTCCCGCTACGAGCCGTCCCGGGCAGCAGCCACGCACGTATTTGCTGTCTGGCCTCTCCGGGAGAGCGTTCGCCCAGCCCTGCTAGGAGGCTAAGGAGGAAGAGCAGGCATCGCCCAGAGATAACCGCTGTTGACATTTGAGCGCGTTTCCTTCCAGGCTTTTGTTTGAGGGCGGCTGTCTGTTTGCTTTTGTGGTCGGGATCCCTCTCCAGGCCTGTCGTGCTGTTTGCACGAGGCCTCCTTGAGGACAGGGCTGGGCTCAGAGCTGCCCCTGCGTCCCCTGCCCAGTGGGTCCTCAGCGGGGAGTGGGGACGGGTGGGCAGCGCAGACCCTGGTGAGCATCCGCCCCCGGCTGCAGAGCGGCTCCGGTGCCCTCTGGGCTCTGTGCTGCTGCCCAGGCCGTCCCTTCTGCCAGGGTCCCTCCCCGCACCTGCCTGGCTCACCCACCCTCGCTGCTGCACAGAAGCTGTCCCCTCACACGCTGCTGCCCCCTGGGCACGGGTCAAATTGTGTCCCCCAAAAAGATGTGTTGAAGCCCAACTCCCAGAACCTGGGTGTGTGACCTAACCGGGGAATCGGGTCTTTGCAGGTGTGATCAAGCGAGGGCGAGGCCATCCGGGGTGTGGGGGGTCTCTGAACCCGGGCTGGGGTCTGAAGAGGAGAAGAAGGGACGGGGAGACGGGAGTGGGGGGCGCTGTGTGGCGTCAGGGCAGGGTGGGTGTGACGGCCGCGATTCAGGGAGCTCCAGGCATTTCCGCAGCACCAGGGCTGGAAGAGGCGGTGGGGGGGTTGATCCTCCCCCTGAGCCTTTGGAGGGAGTGTGCCCCTGCGACAGACATCCTGCCAGGCAGTGCGTTTCCACTGTCACAGCCCCTGTGCGTGGGGCCGTGTCAGGGCGGCCCTCAGGGTGTCCACTCCCACCTGCGTGTCACTGAGAAGTTACCCGTGTTTTGTGCTATTGAGTGTTTTCTCCTCTGCGAGTCTGTGTTTGTGGTCTTTGCCCCCTTCCTCCCCTGTGTGTCCCGCCCGTCTGTGACTGGGGTCCGCGCTGCCTGGTGGGTGGTGGCAGGGAGGAGGGTGTAAGCTGGATGTGCCCGGGACTTTGTGCCATGCCCTGGGGGTGCTGCTCTGTCCTGAGGGGAGCACCCCTGCCAGGGAGCTGTGGCCTGGCCTGGCCCTTGCCCTGCGCTCCGGCCTGGGGCAGGGACGCTGTGCTTGCAGAGAGGGGGAGGAGTGGTTGGGAGCCTGCTCCTGGGAGGAGGAGGCTGCGGGGATGGCCACCCTGCGGCAAGAGGAAGGTTTCACTTTCTTTGGCAAGGCTGTGGGGCTGGCTAGTTGTTTAAACAACCCCAAAGAAAACCATTTAGCCAAACTGTTAGTTTCTAAACAGTTTACTTCCCTGGTATTTAAACAAACGGCTGGTCCCAGGGAGTGGTTGGCCTCCCCTCCCCGTGGCCCGGCACAGTCCCCTGCGCCCGCCTGTCCTCCCCGGGCCTGCACGCCCGCGGCCTGGGCTGCTGCAGGGACTCACTGCAGACTGGCGTGGGCACCAGGTCACGGGCATCCGGCATAGCCGGGCTGGCGGCGCGCTCTGCAGCTGCTCCCTGCTGGCCTGGGCCTGGACAGAGTCCCTCGCCTTTGGACTGGGGTCGCCTCCACGCTGGACACAGCTCACTCAGACCGTCAGGCAAACAGCTGGGTGTACCTCTGTCCCAGGTGTCACGGTCTCTGTAAAACTCAAAAACCTCGAAGGCCTTGCAGCCGAGGGGCGTGGGAGACCCACCCCTTCAGAGTTGGGAAATACCCACAGGTTGATCCCGGCATTGAATTAAGGCCTCAGCCATAATTCAGGAGCTGCAAGGTTTGCTGAGAGTGGGGTTCCCGGTGGTGGGGTGTGCTTGAGGCTTTGGGTCGACCTGGTTACCAGAGGGCTGGAGCCAAGGGCAGTCGGTCCCTGAAGGTTCTGGCCCCATCTGGGACACTCTGCCAGATTCTGCCACGTGGTGACGGCCACGTAAATCCCAGAGACATTTGTGTGTAGAGCAGACACCCCCCCACCCCCCACCCCCCGTTTCAGCAGGCCCCCTGCAGATACTCGGTAATCCTTGCCTTCCTCCACAGCCCCAGGTAGAGCCTGTGGTGGTGTGCTCGCCGATGGTCTCTTCACTTAAGGTCTCTGCCCTGTGACCCCAAGGGTTTCACGAGGGCAGATCCCATGTCTGTTTTATCCATGAGTCCATCCCAGGCCCGGGGCCTGGATGTATCCTAAAGATATCATATCATAAAGATAAGATGTATCATAAAGATAGATACTGATGGGATGACTGAGCCAGCCAGGTGCCAGTGTGTGCAGACTTCGGTGATTGAAGTGTTTGAGGGACCTTATTTTTCCACTGGCTGCTGTGTGTCTTTGGCCTGGGAGCTTAACCTCTCTGTGCTTCAGGTTTCTCATCAGTAAAACAGGACATAATCATACCTCCAGGCTTGGCGTGGGGAGATCATGGTATTTTAGGTGATTTGTTAGGAGGATCATGGGAACAAGGACTGACAAAGCAGGCTCAAAATGCGTCTTGGGACTGAGTGTCAGTTTCCACCTGGGAACAGCGTTTTCCTTGGAGTCATCATGGAGCTGCTGCTTGAGGTCAAGTGTGATCGGACATACACCCCAGCGAGGCTGCCGTGGCCTTGGCTGCGAGCCTGCGGCCTCTTTGGGAGCTTTTGCAGACACCCCTTGGGCAGAGCTGTTCTTGGCCGTGCCCTGGGGGGCTCCATGCCTGCCCCTGCCTGCCTGGTGGCCAGTGGAGCCGGAACCCTCCGTGGAGTTGAGTTTGTGGTCCCCTGCATGTCGGAGCAGGACAGGGCCTCACTGTTCACTGCAGATGTGCAAACAGCCTGCAGAGGGCCAGGGACCTGCCCAAGGTCACCGTGGGAGCAGGCGCGGGAGGTGTCCGTCTCGAATTCTCCCTGCTCGTCCCAGCACATGGAGCAAGTTTGGTGCCTGCTCTGGGCGTGGTGTCATGCGGGGGGCTGTGGAGGGCGAGGGGGGGCACATGCCAGAATCCGGTGAGCTGGAGGGGCGGTGCCCTGGCAGAAGGGCGGGCCGTGTCAGGGTCGGGGACAGGAGGAGACGTGTGACCTGGGCCTGGAGGGACAGGTCGCTGTTGATGTCAGCGGAACATCTCGGGAGTGTAGCCCGGAGGGAAAAGTCCGTTGGCATTCAGAATCCCCTCTGCCCCGCCAGCACACACCAAATCAGAACTTACGTGGACACCTCTAACTAAATCTCAATTTGGCTCTCAGAGGTTTTCCACTGTAGTCCGGTCCTTGGGACACCTTCCCAGTGCTGCTTGTCACCTCACTTTCCCCACCTCCTGCCTCAGTTTCCCCAACCCTGGGCATAAGCTGCTATTGCTGTCCCGTGAGCGCCCTCTAGTGGAAGAACGGGATCTCGCTCTTCTTGGGGCAGGAGTGAGGACCTGGTCCTGCCCTTGCTGGAAATGCAGGACCCTGCGACCCTGGGACCCTCTTCAGGTCTCTGTGCTCCTTGTGGCAAGAAGCCAGCGTGGGAGTGCGGGAGGCCGTCTGTTGTCTGAGGCTGCGGCCCGGTTGGGTGCAGGGAGACTGGGCAGTTGGCTGTGGGGCTAGACCTGGGGAGCCAGGGCCTGCGGGAGGCCCCTGGGCTGGCTCAGTCCCTGTCCCCTGTGCTGGGACAGCACTGTGACCACAGGTGGTCGGCCCAGAGTGCCAGAAGCAGCCTCTGGCACCTTCTTGGTTCTGCGGGTCCTTGAGACCAGAAAGGCTGAAACAAGTGAGTGGGCGATGACCCAGCAGGGGGAGGGGGCCGCCTGCTGACCCCACCAGCCTCAGACGGCATCCATGTCGGGGTTGGGGGCCCCCTGGGGACCCTGAGTCTGCTTGAGGGTGCAGCTTCTGCGGGGAGTTCTAATAGATCCCAGTGGGAGGACCAGGGCGGAATGAGCGATGCCCCAGTGTTGGTCTTCACCTCAAGTCCTGGGGGTCAGGACCACGTGGCAGGTGGGCCACAGGGCTTCAGAAGCGAGTCCTGTAGCCCCCCGTCCTCAACACGGAGCTCTGGAGAATTGAGAAACCACTAGGGGGCTGCGGGTGGGAAGGGCTGGGGGTCGGCATGCCCCCCGCAGCTAGAGTAGGTGGTGACGGGGGTCCTGGGGCCTTGGGTCCTGGAATTAGCAAACCGCTGGGCCAGAGGTGCGGGGCCACCGTCCGCAGCTGGTCTCCGTGTGGGCCCCACTGGCGCGGGACGCTCGCTGTGCGCCAGGCCCCAGGCGGCGATGTCGCTGCAGCGTCCCTGCAGAGCTGAGTTGTCAGGCTCCGGCGAGTTAGGCCCCAAAGCTGCCCAGCCCACCAGGCTGGGCCCCGAGCTGCAGCAGAGGCCAGGTGGCTGTGGCTGGGGATTCGTGGTGTGGTTCTGGGTCACGGTTTGAGGCGTGTGGACGGTGCCTTGCGTGTTCTCCATGGGACCCCATCTGTAGGACCCCGTTTAGAAACCAGGTCTGAGCTCCTTGGGGTCATTGCTACAATCTGCTGGCCTGTTCCCCAGCCCGGCTGTGCGGAGGCCACGGTGAGTGGTAAGCTGTGGGGAGCCACACCCAAGGAGTCAGGGCCCCAGGCCTCGTCCTGGCCGGGGCCAGAGCACGCGTGGCCCTGGACATGTTTCTTATGTCTTGCTTCAATTATCTGGTGTGTCAGATGGTCCCTAAACTTTCAGCCATCAGTGTAGCTGGAAGTGCCCCACGGGTCTCTGGGCCTTGGAACCAGGGCTTCCCTTCATCTCGGTGCTCTGTGGCTGTCTGTGAGGAAGGAGGTTGATTCCCATGGCAGCTGTTTCTGGCCCTGCCTGGGAGCTAGGGTGGTGCAGAGGAGCACTGGGGTCTGAGCTGCCTCTCGGGTGGAGTCGGGGAGAGCCTCAGGGAAGAAGCATCAGACCTGGCACTGAAAGGGTGAGCACCCACAAGGAGGCACGCCAGGGCGTTGGGCGGTACGGCTGGTGAGTGGGTCTGGAGCCCTGTGCCTGGGCGGGACGTGGGGCTGCTTTGCGGCTGGGAGAAGGGCTGGCAGGAGAGAAGGGGACTGATGGGGCAGCTCCCATGCTGTGGTTGAAGCCAGGTGGCCTGGCTGTGTGGCTTTTGGCCGGTTGCATAACCTCTCTGTGCCTCAGTTTTCTCATGTGTAAAAGCAGACAAAGAGTGCCAGCCTCATAGAGCTGTCACAAGGGCGGACTAGGGACCGTGTGATAAGCTGGGTGCACGTCACCTGACGTTACCTGCTGTCGTGAGGAAGCCCTCGGGGACTCGGCCGAGACCCTCCCCCACCCTGCGGCTCCCGCCCGGCCCCGACCCCACCGCTCGTGTCTCCGCAGGGGCCGAGGAGGTGCTGCTGCTGGCCCGGCGGACGGACCTGCGAAGGATCTCCCTGGACACGCCGGACTTCACCGACATCGTGCTGCAGGTGGGCGACATCCGGCACGCCATCGCCATCGACTACGACCCGCTGGAGGGCCACGTGTACTGGACGGACGACGAGGCGCGCGCCATCCGCAGGGCGCGCCTGGATGGGTCAGGGGCGCAGACGCTGGTCAGCACGGAGATCCACGACCCCGACGGCATCGCCGTGGACTGGGTGGCCCGCAACCTCTACTGGACCGACACGGGCACCGACCGCATCGAGGTGACGCGCCTCAATGGCACCTCCCGCAAGATCCTGGTGTCCGAGGACCTGGACGAGCCCCGCGCCATCGTGCTGCACCCCGTGATGGGGTGAGATGGGGTGGGGCACTGGGTGGGTAGGCTGGGGAGCTTCGCCCGGACTGGGGCTTCTGGAACATTCCCCTGCATGAGAACCCCTGGAGGGGGGCGTGTTAGAACACGTCGTGGGCCCCGCCCCAGCATTGCCACGCGGGCTGTCTGGGTGAGGCCCGAGAACCTGCGTCTCTGACGTACTCCCGGGTGCTGCCCGGAACCCGGCCGGGCAGGCTCTGCCTCGGGCGGCTGGGTCCGCGTCCGTGGGCAGTGAGCCCCGGAGACCCGCGGGTCATCCCGTCCCTGGCTGCAGGCTCATCTGCAGAAGGGAGGGTCCCCCTAGGTGGGCGTCCCCTGGGGCTTTAGTATCGCAGAGGCAGAGAACTGGCTGTCAGCTCCAGCGAGGGGAACGTGGCCCTGAGGACCTGCTCCCCGCTCCGCCACCAGCGACCCTGGTCGTGTCGCCACCTCCGTGGGCCGCCGTGTCCCCGGCTGTGCGGTGGGGAGGGGCGGGGAGCAGGCTCCAAGGCCCCGTGCTGTGAGTCCCAAGCTCCCCGGGGACGTGGGTTTGGCTGCCAGGGGTGTGAGACCGAGGGGTCCAGGGAGGAGCGTCGGGACGGAAGGGGCGGGCGGGCCGGTCAGCCAGGCCAGACACGATGCAAGTGGAGACTGTGGCCTGGAGCACCGAAACCTCCGCCTCCGGGCTGCCACCCAGTATCCAGTTTCCTTCCTCGGGGGCCACAGGGAGCAGGGCACCTGTCCTTCGCACAGGGGAGCCCTTCAGCTGTGTGCGGAAGGCTCCACTCTGCCCCTTTCCTCCCTCTGGGTGCTCAGCCCGCGGGCGGACGTGAGGCTGCCCCAGACCCTGGTGGGGCGTCTCCTGCCCGCTGACCGGTGGGATGAGTCCAAGGGCCCGGTGGGCCAGCCCCGCTGGGGTGGGCACCGCTGTTTCCACGGAGCTGCCAGTCCCGCGCACCTGGCCTGCCACCCCTGTCTGGGCCCCGCTTACCAAGCACCTCCCCTGTGTGGGGCAGGCGTCGCTCTCGGCAACGGGGACGCAGCCGAGACAGACAGACAGGCGCCATCACCGACGTCTGCTTCTTCCCCAGCCTCATGTACTGGACGGACTGGGGTGAGAACCCCAAAATCGAGTGCGCCAACCTGGACGGGCAGGAGCGGCGCGTGCTGGTGAACGCCTCC
Organism: Mirza zaza; assembly: GCA_008750895.1. Classification (NCBI taxonomy): domain Eukaryota; kingdom Metazoa; phylum Chordata; class Mammalia; order Primates; family Cheirogaleidae; genus Mirza; species Mirza zaza. The sequence continues at coordinate 18,457 of VSMD01006913.1, read as the reverse complement.
CTCGGGTGGCCCAACGGCCTGGCCCTGGACCTGCAGGAGGGGAAGCTGTACTGGGGGGACGCCAAGACAGACAAAATCGAGGTGAGCCATCGCCGGGGAGGGGCTCTGGGCCGGGGGAGAGCCCCGGATGCGCCGTGCGGCCCGGCACTGCCTGCCCGTCCCTGGTCCCTGAGTGTTTCACAGAGGCCAGGCCTGGCCGCCCCCTCGGCCTGACGTACCTATCAGGTTGAGGGACACCTGGGCTCTGCTACTGGGGCAGACGGAACACGGGGTCCCGTTCCTGAGCGTGTCTGCTTGGGCCGGGTCTGTGCGTAACTGGGATCCCTGATGAACAGACGGCGCGTGTGTGGTAGAAATAATAATAGTCGTGCCACAGTGGCTCTCGAGGTAGTGGTAATGCAGTGTCGTGCCGTAACGGTGCCCCTGCGCCATGATAACCGCACAGAAGCTGCTGTGCTCTCTTTTAATTCAAACAGCAGACCCTGAAGACAAGCTCATGCAAAGAGTTTAGATAGGAGAGATTTCAAGACAGAACATTAAAGGCTCACGCTCGCCCGCCCAGTGTGCGTCACCGTCGTGCTCCCCGGAGGACGGCCAGCGGTGGTGGGGCGGTGAGGACAGGGTGGGGCGGTGAGGACGGGGTGGGGCTGGAGGGTCGGGGTTTGGTTCTGCGCTGGAGGAGGGAGCTCGCACTGAGGTCGGTTTCTCGAAAGAGGCATCCGGGGCTGTTTGCGGGCCTTTCCCCGTCGTAAACGCCTTGCGTGCTCGCCAACTGCGCAGTGACCGTGTAAGCCTCGGGGTCGGGACCTTGCTCCTGCGCTCAGCGGATCTGCTTCCCCAAGACAAAGGCTTCGGCTTGTTCTTTTGTCAAAAATGTTCTTGGCTACGGAGCAGCCGATTTCTGTCGGCGGCTTCTCTGTCTGTCCGCGGCTTCTCTGTCTGTCCGTGAGACCAGCCGCTGGCGTAAAGGCTGTGCCAACGCCAAGGACCTGCTGTGCCACGAGGGTCTGTTGACGTGCGCGGAAGAAAGCCGTTTCCAAATTATTATGAGTTGTTCTATGGGGACCTTGGGAGCCCACTCGTAGGGACAGAAGGCTGCGAGTCGGGTTGTCCGTAACCTGGGGGCTGCCTGTCCTAAAGCAAATAATGTGTTGTGATGCTTTTTGATAAAAAGGCCTCGAGAGGGCCTGAGCCCAGGTTGCCGGCACACGGCGTACCATGGGAGCAGCGGATGTCATCACGGGAGCCGGGAAGAGGGCACACGGGATGACCCTCTGCGCTAATCTTGCCACTACTCGTGAGCCTTGCGCTGTTCCAGATCACGGAGGAGCTACAGCAGAAAATAAATGACACATCCACCACGCGGCTTAAGATGTAAAATAATTCATGCAGTCGAAGCCAGAGACGATCGCCCTCCTGAATTTGATTTATTCTCAAACAGTTAGCGTCAGGGAGTTGCGTGGATGTCTCCGGAACAACGCGCAGCCTCATCCTGCCCGTCCTGAGATGAGCCCAGTGGCACCGTCCCGGGTGTGTGCGGGGGCAGCTGGCTTCGTGCTCACCTCTGGGGCGTCTGCTGAACGTTTGTTTGAGGTGCTCTGGCCGCTGGGGATAGTTACAGTTGTCCCACTGCAGCCAAGTCCCTGACACCAGGACCTCTCCTCGGGGTGGACCCCACCCTCCTTCCAGGGGCTTCCGGACGAGCCTCACGTGGCTGCGTCACCCTTGTTGGCGTCACCATCGAGGGGCACCTCTGCCCTTCTTGCGGCTCTCAGGGGAGGCCTGGGCCTGGCGGCCTGCGGGGAGAGGGCGGGATCCAGGACACGCATGTGTCCGAGTTGCAGGATTTCCGACCTCAGCATGGCAGGTCGGGGAGCTCGGTGCTGGGGCAGGCGGGGCGGACGACCCTCCCCCAGAAACCCGGGAGCTGTGGTGGCAGCCGCTCCTGTTGGGGCTCCTGTACGGGACGTGTTCTTCAAGGTGAGGCCCTTGTTTCCGGGGCAGCTGAGGATGTTTCGTCCTCCTGCTGCCACCTGCCCGTGGGGACAGGCCAGGGACTCGAGTGTCCGCGGCGTCACCTCATACACTCTCACAGCAATGATTTGCTTTACTGTGGTGAAATAAACATAACATAAAAATGGCTGTTTTGGCCGGGCGCGGTGGCTCACGCCTGTAATCCTAGCACTCTGGGAGGCCGAGGCGGGCGGATTGCTCGAGGTCAGGAGTTTGAAACCAGCCTGAGCAAGAGCGAGACCCTGTCTCTACTATAAATAGAAATTAATTGGCCAACTAAAAATATATAGAAAAAAAATTAGCCGGGCATGGTGGCACATGCCTGTAGTCCCAGCTACCTGGGAGGCTGAGGCAGAAGGATCGCTTGAGCCCAGGAGATTGAGGTTGCTGTGAGCTAAGCTGATGCCATGGTACTGTAGCCTGGGCAATAGAGTGAGAGACTCTGTCTCAAATAATAATAAATAAATAAAAAAAAGACCATTTTAACCATTTTACAGTGAACTGTTTAGTGGCATTCAGTACATTCAGAGTGCTTTGCAACCTCATCACTGTCTTCCTCTACAACACTCCCATTGCCCCAGGAGGATGTCCCGTATCCACTACACCCCCTCCCCGTGCTCTCCCACTCCCTGTGCTCCCCCACTCCCCGTGCTCCCCCGCTCCCGGTGCTCCCTGTGCTCCCCCACTCCCCCAGCCTCTGGCGACCACGGCTCTACTGCCTATCTCTGTGGATTTGCCTATTTCTGGACATTTCATATGAATGGAAGCACGTGTGGACTTTTGTGAGGGTTTGCCCACGTGGTGCCACGTGTCAGAACTTCGTGTGTTTTTATGGCTGGATGATTGTGTGTCTGGAGCACATTTTCTTTATCCTTTTGTCAGTTGACAGACAGGTGTTTCTGCCCTTTGTCTATTGTGTGCAGTGCTGCCATGAACATTCATGTACACGCTTTTGTTTGCACACCTGTTTTTCATTGTGTTGGGTGTAAACCTAGGGCAGCATTGTTGGGTCCCATAGTGACGTTCGTTTGACTTACTGAGGAGTCGTTAAACTGTCCCCCATGGCGGCCGCACCGTTTTACACCCCTCGGGCAGCGTGTAGGGCTCTGATGTCTCCACCTCCTCACTGGCACTTGCTCTTTTCCATCTCAGAAAAAAATGCACCAGAGCCGTCCCAGTGCGTGTGCAGTGGCGCCCGTGTGGCTCTTGTGTTTCCTTGGTAACTAAGATGCCGAATGCTGTCCCACAGCAGTGTTCTGAGATATGTAGCCTGGTCCCTGTTTGCAGAATGAGAAACTGAGGTTCAGGGGGCAGTAACTTGTGCAGGGTCACACAGCAAGCAGGTGGTCTCCGGGTGGTGTGACTTCAAAGCCTGCCAAGCTCGTCAGCCCTTTTCCGAAGGCCCCGCAGTTTCCCCGGGGTCACCGGCAAGGCCCTTAGCATTTCCCGCGGTTTCAGGTGGGGACAACAGCAAAGCTCCGACAGGTGCGTGCTGTCCCTGGGATGATCTGTATCTGGCGGTCCAGGTGGGTGGGGGAGAGGGTCCTAGGGACGGGGACGGGCATCTTAAAGGTGAGAGGAAAGAATCCCAGAGTCTCCATGACGACCTTCGGCAGGTAGGAGGATCAGAGGGTTTGGTGGGGTCAGGCAAAGCAGGGAGTGTAATGAGGAAATGGGGTGTGGCTGGGGCCACCCCTGGGCCTGCCCTCGCTGGTGCCTTCATTGTCGTGGTGACGTGAGCGCTGGTTTTTGATTTTGCACTTGTGGGATCAGTCCGTGCACAGTCTGAGCCCTATAGACACCATAGGGAATATGAACGCCATGCGCCCTGGTGTGGGCGAAAGAGGGGACGGAAGTCGGGGGCAGACGGGCGGGGGGGAGGAGGGAGGGCTGGAACACTCTCATCTCACAGAGCAGGCTGGTGAAAAGCACCCTCTCGACGTGGCAGGACAGAGAGAAAGGTTGGAGCACATTAAGACCCACCAAGGAGCTTAAAAATGGGAACATCACAGTTGCAGGGGGGTGGGGAGGGATGGAGTGAGTGACCCGGGTCTTTGCCTGTTGGGGGGCAGAGCTGAAGTGGATAAACAGGAGCATGCACTAGAAGCACGTTACATGAGACGTGAGCTGACCACTGAGGCCTGAGGAGAGCACCTGAGGGCTGAGAAGCACTTCCAGGGGCATCTTTGATCGTAGGAGCTTGGGGGATATTAGAGCACTTGATTGTAGACCTTCTCAGGGCCTTTAGTGTGCTCCGATAAACTGTTTCCAAGAGGGGAATGAATTGCATAAGCGTTTTTGAACCACGCAGTCAGGGATCCCTTTCTTTCTCTGCTGCGGCCCTGAAGCACACACCGTGGGAATGCCGACCCAGGCTGAGACCTGCCGGGCCGCCTGCCCGCGTGTCCAGAGCTGGCTTAGCTGTGAGTTGAGGCTGGAAACACCTCTTGCCCCAAGAAGACGCCGAAACAGACGCAGAGACGTTTCTTCCACGTTTTCTACTGGAAATCAGCGTGTCTTTTCCTCCGGACGGTGGGAACTGCTCCTGGATGTGTGGGCAGGTGCCTGGGAGTCCCGGCGTCTTCTCGGGGTCTAGCTCAGAGGCTGGGAGCAAACCCTCGTGACATTGTTTCAGTGGTGAACGCGCCAGGGTCTGGGCTGCTGACATACGAGTGAGCTTCTGGAACCTTCCTGCCCTGGACCCCCCCTTTCACGTGAGGGTCCTGGGGCCTGCATGGGCAGTTCACAGAACACCCACGGAGCACTTGCCTGGGCTTCCTGGCGCTGGGGGCCCCCACCACGTGCTCCCTGACCCGGCACGGCCCTTTGGACCGGGCTGCCAGCTCAAGCGCAGGTGGGGAGGTCGAGGCAGCTTCTGGAGGTGTTAAGGAGCCCCGTTTTCCTTTCTGAGGGCACAGCTGGACTCCAGGTGGGAGGGTGGTGAGGGAAGGCATGAATGGGGTCAGGAAATAGACAGGACAAAACTTCGCACATGGGGACGCTTCCCGGAGGTGGTGTCCGCAGGCAGTGAGACGGCCGAGCAGATGCTGAGGCCCGTGCGCCAGCCTGGGGTGGGTTTTGCCCCCACCTTTGGGGGCGAGAGAGGACCCTGGCCCGCGTGGCCGCCTGCATTGGGCGCTGGGCGCAAGCTCGTCCGCGGGATGGACAGCTCTCCCTTTGAAGAGGAGTTCAGCCTCCCGAGTCCCGCCCTGGCCCCCCGGAGGACTTTACAGGGTGGCTGTGGCCGATCCCTTGACAAGTTGGGAGAACGAAGGTCTGGAAATGCTGAGCTGACGAGACGGGCTTCGTGGGGACGGCGTTGGTGGCACCCAGCTCAGACGTACCGAACGGAGGTGGCGGGCAGGTCCGCGTGGCCTCTCCGGGTGGGGCCTCCTGCTGGCCTCTCCGGGTGGGGCCTCCTGCTGGCCTCTCCGGGTGGGGCCTCCTGCTGGCCTCTCCGGGTGGGGCCTCCTGCTGGCCTCGTCTGTGCCGGCTGTCCTGGAAATCAGCCCCCGGCAGCCCAGCGGTCACACGGGGGTGGCGGCCCTGGGCCTGCGACCAGCTAGTGCCTCATCTCGTCAGTGACAGCTGGGAGTGGCGCGTGGCTCCTGGCGTGGGTGAGGCTGAGGCCACTCCCTCGCTGGCTGACTCCGGGTGGCAGCTCCCCTCGCCACCTGCTGGGGCCTGCCCTGGTCCATCCTGACTCGAGGACCTGACCCACTGTGACAGCCCGCATGGGTGTGGCCCGAGGTCCCTTCCTGCCCCCATAGCGGCTACTCCTCACTGTTTTCCCAGCCTGTCTACACCCCGGGACACCTCCTTGACCCTCCTGAGCCAGAGCCCTGGGGTTGGGAGTTCGGCTACCATGGATGCCCTTAGCCTCACTCAGCCCATCCTGTGACCCTGCAGCGCAGCCCGTCCCTGCCCACCTGGACACCCAAGCCCATCCTTGAGCTCCCCCTCTCCCCCGCCAGTTTCACCCACCGCAGCTCTTATGCCGTGTGCCCCAAGACACAACTTTATTTGTGGACATGACTGGCGTTGCTGTCACCCAATGGGGTCTCGGACTGGTGGCACTCAGGCTGTGCCCACCCTTCCTCCGGCTGCTGCCTCAGCTCTCCCCCCAGCCAGGGTTTAGTTTCAGGTGCAAAACTACGGCCCGTGGCCTGGGCCCAGCCTGCCACCTGTTTTTGTACCATTCTTAACCTAAGATAGGCTTTTACATTTTTTAATTTTTTGAAAAAAGTAAAAAGAAGACTATTTCGTGTAACCCAGGTGCAGAGTGGCGGGTTCCAGGAGGCATCCGAGTGGCCGTGGAGGTGTCTCTGCTCGTCGAGGACAGGCCGGCCCGGAGCCACCACCCACCCGCGCTGTGGGTGCGGCCTGGGAGGAGCAGCTTATGGCCTCCCCCACTTTCTTAGGGGCAGCCAGGGAGCGGGGTGCAGGGGGAGAGAGAAGTGGCTGCCAGCACAGCGCCCGTCGCCATGGCTCACTGGGTCCTCTGGGCTCCTTTTCACTGTTTGTGGATGGAGCCAGGAGAGGTGCATTCCCTCGCCTCAATTCAACTTAACACGTCTGGAGATTGAGTTATTAGAATTAAGAAAGTAAGTGAATAGGATAGGAAGAGAAAAATCAAAGAGGTATATTACTCTTTTGGTAGATTGAAGCTTGGAGTCCTTTCTCTTTCTAGGCGGGGATTATTCTCTTCGTCGTGTCCATGCACTGCACTGACGTCCCCGCTCCCCAGCCCTGATTCCCGTGAGCGGAGGAAGGGACAAGGGTCCCCGCTGGCGTCCCACCCGTGCTTCTCGCCGTGCACTGGGGTCAGGTGCTTCCTGGTGCGGCTCTGCTGCAGGGACGGGGACGGGCGCGGCCTCTCGGGTGTTCTCCGGGTGTCTGCCATGCAGCGGGGTATGCGTTCATTGCCTTTGTGTGCCTTCCTGTTGGGGGCAGGCAAAACCCGAACAAGAGCTCTGAACCATTCAGGACTCAGGGCCCATCACCTGCTGTGCGCTGCTCCCTGGAACTGCCAGGACCGGTGCAGCCTGGGCTCACCGAGCGTTTGCACCTGGCTGGCCCCTCAGGACCAACCCTCCCCCCGCCCCCGGGAGCTGCTTTAATGCCCTGGTGCCTGGGCCTTCTGGTCCTGATGTACTCCCTGCAGCCGGGGCCTGGCCACGCTCTCTGTTTTGTGAGGTCCCCTGGGCGACTGCAGCTCCCGGGCTGGTCTACTCCTTTAGCTACAGGTGTAGAGACTAGGTCCCTGAGGGTGCAGGGACCTGCCCAAGGACGCAGAGCACCTGGGGCAGAGCTGGGCTCTGGCCCAGAGCCGAGTGCCCCGCCCTGCCCTGTTGACCCAGGAGTTTTGTCCCGAGTTTTCCAACAACAGAGGACCAGAGTCTTTCCTGATCAGCCTGCCTTAGGTTTTTGCCTGTGTTTTTGCCACCTGCAAAACTGAGGATCTGTAGCCTTTCTGATGAGCCGGATTTGCAGTCTGGCTGCAGAGGCCTGCTGAAGCTTGCCTGGGATGGCTCTGTGTCTCTTTCATCCTGGCCTGAGAGCTTGGATGCGGTATCTTTACCAACTCTTCCTTTTTTTTTTTTGAGACAGAGTCTCGCTTTGTTGCCCAGGCTAGAGTGAGTGCCGTGGCGTCAGCCTAGCTCACAGCAACCTCAAACTCCTGGGCTCAAGCAATCCTCCTGCCTCAGCCTCCCGAGTAGCTGGGACTACAGGCATGTGCCACCATGCCAGGCTAATGTTTTCTATATATATTAGTTGGCCAATTAATTTCTTTCTATTTATAGTAGAGACGGGGTCTCGCTCTTGCTCAGGCTGGTTTCGAACTCCTGACCTCGAGCAATCCGCCCACCTCGGCCTCCCAGAGTGCTAGGATTACAGGCGCCGGCCACCGACTCTTCCTTTTGACATAAGTTTATAAGCTTCTGCGGGATCATCGATTGTCAGAACCATGTCTTACGCCGCATGTTTGTGTGTTTCAGCTCGTTGCGGTGTTTTTGTGTTTGACCGTATCTCCTCCTCTGTAGCTTTTGCGGTAGTCGCTCTTAATCAGCACTGGCTTTTCGAGAAAAAGATTGAGCTTTCACATCTCTGAGCAAACAGGGTGGAAATCATCTTAGACGTAGAACAAGAGGTGCACTCAGAGCTCATGTGGTCCTGACCGAGCGGGAAACTGGTTCATAGACAGGGGAGTGGGAGAAACTGGCCTCGGGCCCCACTGTTGCTTGGCCTCTGGCAACTCTGTGTGTGGTGGGTGTGACCTGGGGACCCCCCACCCCCAGCGCTTGGGTCAGACCTGGCTAAGGGACCCCAGCACCCTTCCTGCCAGCACACCGTGGTCCCAGACCCTCCCTTAGTCCCCCGTCACCACTGCCCGTCGGTCAGCATCGGCAAGGGGGGAGACACCTGTTTGCCTCTCGCGTTCACCCTGTGCCGCCTGTCCCAGCACAGCGTCCCCGCCCAGGCAGGGACGCTGTGGGGAAGGGCTCCTGAGCCGGCCCTGCCACTGCCCCGTCACTGTCCCGCCATCCAGAGACATGGCCTCATGACGAGAACGTCATTTATCCAGCGTCCTCGATGAGCCAGACACCTGGTGTGTTATGGGACCCGGCACGGCGCAGATGGAGCGGAGGCTCCCGGGAGCCCAGGCCTGGGTGGTGGTGGTGATGGACAGGGTTAGCACTCCCTGGTGGGGCCCCGGCCTGTCCGGACCCGCGTCTCTGCCTACCCACAGGTGATCAACGTGGACGGCACCAAGAGGCGGACCCTCCTGGAGGACAAACTCCCGCACATTTTCGGGTTCACGCTGCTGGGGGACTTCATCTACTGGACCGACTGGCAGCGCCGCAGCATCGAGCGGGTGCACAAGGTCAAGGCCAGCCGGGACGTCATCATCGACCAGCTGCCCGACCTGATGGGGCTCAAGGCGGTGAACGTGGCCAAGGTCATCGGTGAGTCAGGGAGGCCCCGGCCGTGGCTCATTCTTGCTGACTGGCACAAGGAAGAAGTAAGGGGTGCACGTGGACCCGTAAGTGTCCAGCTGGGGGGTCCCTACCTGGGGGAGGGCAGGGTAGGGCAGGAAAAGGTGACAATATCTGGCCAAGGACAGGTGGGAATGGGGGAGGCGTATGGACCAGGGATGTTGACCAGGTAGTGGCTGTGGACTCGGAACGTCAGTAATTGTTACAATAGTGGCTAATATTTATTGAGCACCTGCTGTGTACTAGGCGCCGGCTGAGGGCCTTACTGCCCAAAGCAGCCCCATGTGCTAATATAGTCACTGCTCCGTTCCCGCGCAGGCAGAGGAGGTAAGGCAGCGCAGCTCGCCGTGCTGAGCTCAGGGCTCAGCCCAGGGTCTGCCTTGACCTCATTGCTGGACTAGGCTGTGATTGTTGTCCACTGTGGCCAGGCTTGGCGTGCGCACACACCTCCCCACCCCCACCCCACCTCCCACCTTTACCTGGAAGCCAGGATCTGCAGAAAGCTCACTGACGAGGTCACTGTTGGACACAACCATTTGTCTCTTTCTGAAAAGGACTCCAGGTCAGCAAGTCACACTGGAGAGAGCAGCGTCCGGGGGTGGGGGTGGGGCTGTGCCATGAGGCAGGGCTCTGTTGCCAGGCGGGGGCTGGTACCTGGTACCGTGCCGGCCTGCTGCAGGCGCCCAGCAGATCTCTGCTGGACACACACGTGAGTGGACAGAGAGGACCCAGTGCTCACCGCCCAGTCGCCCGAGGTCTGGTGGGTGAGACTCCCGAGTAACCTGTGCTGCTGGTTGGGTGGCCACACCCGTGATGTCAGAGACGTCCCTGGCTAGCTTTAATTAATTAATTAATTAATTAATTACAGAGTCTCACTTTGTTGCCCAGGCTAGAGTGAGTGCCGTGGTGTCAGCCTAGCTCACACTCCTGGGCTCAAACCTCAAACTCCTGGGCTCAAGCGATCCTCCTGCCTCAGCCTCTGAGCCACCGTGTCCGGCTAATTTTTTCTATATATATATTAGTTGGCCAATTAATTTCTTTCTATTTATAGTAGAGATGGGGGTCTCACTCTTGCTCAGGCTGGTTTCGAACTCTTGACCTTGAGCAATCCGCCCGCCTCAGCCTCCCAGAGTGTTAGGATTACAGACATGAGCCACCCCGCCCTGCCCGTCCCTGGCTTTAAAACGTGAGGGAGCTAATTGAGCTTGGAACTGAGGGAGCAGGTGGGGGCAGGGATTGTTCAGCCGAAGGGGCAGCTGAACAAAGGCATGAAGGTGAGGCGGGGCAGGTGACCTTGGGGCAGCTGGCGCTCCCCGGCATGGGCGTGTGTCGAAACCCTCGCTCTTGACCAGAGAGGACGAGAGGCCGGGCTGCATAGATTAGTTGTATCAGCCACCTTTAAAAACACTTTGTTTAGATTGGGCATGGTGGCTCATGCCTGTAGTCCCAGCACTTTGGGAGGCTGAGGCAGGAGGATCGCTTGAGCCCAGGAGTTGGAGGCTGCAGCGAGCCATGATGGTGCCACCGCCATCCAGCCTGGAGGACAGAGCGAGACCCTGTCTCAAAACAAACAAACAAAAACTGCACAAAAACACATTCATTATCCACCGTGGAGAGTGAGACTAAACTGTGAGTGATTGTTCAAAAAACAAAAAATAAACCCCAGAGATAAAAAAGGACGCACCCACAGGGCTGTGATTTAAAGGCGAGAAACTCCCCCCTCCCTGCCATCTCATGGCTTACTAAGAGAGACAGGGGAAAGGATTCTTTTTTTTTTAAGCTTAAACATTTAACACTAAATTAAAGCCAATTTTAATAGCGCTTTGGGAGATGAGTGAGATGAACAGACTGGACAAAAATAAACGAACGCGCTATCTCCTGTCTGCTTTCGTGAAAAGAGACCCTGTGACTGTCCTGGGAGAATGCGAGTTTTCAGGGTTGCTGGGGATGCCAGTGACTTGCAGGGAGCACCTGGGTGGGACCCGCGGAGCCAGTCCCATTGGCAGGCTGGGAGGGGCGACTCGCCAGGTCCCGCCTGGAGGCCTCGCTGCACCTAGGGCTGGCCGCCGGGGCTGGGGCGCTACCTACCGGCGTTGCCCCAGCAGCTTCTCTGGACTCTAGTTTCCTCGACTGAAAACTGGAGGTGAGAATAACTGCTGCCTGCTAGGCCGATGGAGTGAGTTGAGACAGGTGACCCGGAGACCAGTGCCTGGCTCGTGGCAAGGCCCAGTCAGAGCTGCTGCTGTGACTGTCACTGCCACTCGGCCGTACCCGGGGAGAACTCCGGTTGCCATCATCCGGGGCTTTCTCCCAGCGCCCCACCCACTGTCCCCAGTTGACACACGGTGGGAGTAGAGCAGGGCGCACCGGTGGCTTGGTCCCGCCGCTCTCTCCGTGGGGCTCTTGGTGTTGAGCGCCTGCGCTTTTGCCTGCAGGAACCAACCCGTGTGCAGACGGGAACGGCGGGTGCAGCCACCTGTGCTTCTTCACGCCCCGAGCGACCAGGTGCGGCTGCCCCATCGGCCTGGAGCTGCTGAGCGACAAGAAGACCTGCATCGTGCCCGAAGCCTTCCTGGTCTTCACCAGCAGAGCCGCCATCCACAGGATCTCCCTGGAGACCAACAACAATGACGTGGCCATCCCGCTCACGGGCGTCAAGGAGGCCTCCGCGCTGGACTTCGACGTGTCCAACAACCACATCTACTGGACGGACGTCAGCCTGAAGGTACCGTGGGCCGATGGCTCGCGCGTGCGGCTCTCGGTGGGAGCTCGCCTGGCATGTTAGGCCTCAAAGGCTTCAGAAAAAAAATTTTTTTAAGGAACTGTAGTATTTATTGTAACTTGATTCAAGCTGATAAAATATCAGTGAAAGTATTTTTTTTTTTTTTTTTGAGACAGTCTTGCTCTGTTGCCCGGGCTAGAGTGCTGTGGCGTCAGCCTAGCTCACAGCAACCTCAAACTCCTGGGCTCAAGTGATCCTCCTGCCTCAGCCTCCCCAGTAGCTGGGACTACCGGTGCACACCACCTTGCCCAGCTAATTTTTTCTATTTTTCGTAGAGACGGGGTCTTGCTCTTGCTCAGGTTGGTCTCGAACTCTTGAGCTCAAGTGATCCTCCTGCCTCAGCCTCCCAGAGTGCAGGGATTACAGGTGTGAGCCACTGCACCTGGTCAGTGAAAGTATTTTTAATAAACAAATATGAGTGACTAATGAGCGGATCCACTAGACACGCAGGCTTTGATAGAGTACAGGTGTAAACGTGAAACACTGGTTATCAATCAACCGCCCTGGACTTCGGACTCACCCTGCCCGTCCCCTCACCAGAGCCCATTTGCTTGGCAAACTCTTTCCTCGTTCCCGGGGCAAGTGCAAACGTCTGGACAAACACAGGAAAGGACTTTTTTGCTTTCTAAAGCGGGGTTTGGCAAACTGATCCAGGCTGGCCTCCTGGTTTTGTAAATAAAGTTTTATCGGCACGTGGCCGTCCCATGTGTTTAGGTGTTGTCTGCAGGGGCTCCCGTGCTCCTGAGTCGAGGTGTGGCAGATCCGTGTGGGCTGCGGGGCCTGACGTCTTTACCGCCTGCCCCTTCACAGAGCACGTTTGCTGATCCCTGTTCTGAAATACTGGACAACTGAAACAGTTAATCATCATTTTTGCTCTACTATTTGTATTACATATCTTTGAAAGATTTTTTCTGATTTTAAAAGTCACAAGGGTTCTTTGTTAAAAAAAAAATAGAGAGAAAAGTATAAAGGAGAAAATAAAAATCACCCGTAACCTCACTGGTCAGAGTCAACCATTTCTGGCACTTCTGTGTTTCTAAGTCTTTTTTTCTCTAAGATAGTATTTCTCATAATTACAGTCCTTATGCTACAGAGAATTCTATATCGTGATTTTTTTCACTTGACGTTATAAAAGGTGTTTTATTTAAGCTTATTACAAACTCTTTAATAGTATTTTTTAAATGTGGAAAATATTCCACTGCACAGATATTCCCTGTTACACCTAACCATTCCCAATTCCAAACAATATTATCGTAACAAACAAATCTTTGGAGCCAGGCATGATGGTGCAAGTCTGTAGTCCCAGCTACTCGGGGAGCTGAGGTGGGAGGGTTGCTTAAGGCCAAGAGTTCGAGACTGGCCTGGACAGCATAGTGTGACCTCATAGCTACAAAAGGTTTTTTAACAATCAGCCGGGTGCAGTGCCACATGCCTGTAGTCCCAAATACTCGGGAGGCTGAGGCAGGAGGATTGCTTGAGCCCAGCAATTTGAGGCTGCAGTGAGCTATGACTGTGCCACTGGACTCCAGCCAGATGAAGAGTGAGACCCCATCTCTTTAAAAAAATAAAACAAAAGTCAACTGTGTATATACTGTGTATAAAGCCTTTTTCTTGTGTTTTGAATAATTCTTTGTCTTTTATATTTTCGTTAGTTGGAAACTTAGAATAAAGTTTCAGGAGGAAGATTCCTGGGTGAAAGGATACACATGTTTTTAAGCCTCACATATGTACATAGTGTCATGTCCAAGTTGCTCTTTCTTAAAAGCTTGCATTTTGCTGCATTTCAAATGTTCATTTTAAAACTCTTGAGTATTGGCGGCCTGATCCCAAATGTGGTCAGCAGTTGCTCCGGGTGGCCGAGCTCCTCACGGTTAGGTGTCTGCAAAGGATGGTGGCTCCTAACGCGTGGCCCTTTCCCTCCTCACCTGCCGCCAGACCATCAGCCGCGCCTTCATGAACGGGAGCTCGGTGGAGCACGTGATCGAGTTTGGCCTCGACTACCCCGAAGGCATGGCCGTCGATTGGATGGGCAAGAACCTTTACTGGGCCGACACCGGGACCAACAGGATCGAAGTGGCCCGGCTGGACGGGCAGTTCCGGCAAGTCCTCGTGTGGAGGGACTTGGACAACCCAAGGTCGCTGGCCCTGGACCCCACCAAAGGGTAAGGGCCGTGGCATTTGTCCCCAAGCCCTGCAACCGCTCTGCCCTGGCCAGCACCGCCGTGCCAATGAGGCAGAGTGGGCGGCCGCCCGCTTGGCCCTGTGCGATCAGAGTTGCACCGACCGCAGTTCCCTGTGACCGTGGCCAGGGCTGTTAGGACCCTGGGAGGTCATCTAGTTCACTCACGGAGGGAAACTGAGGCCGGAGCAGAAGGAAAGGATAGACGCTGCTGTATCAGGCACTGTGCTGGCTGCGTTCTCCTGGGCTGGCTCATTGGAGCATCTGGGGTGGGTGTCTGTGTCTTTGATTTCATAGATGGGGAAACTGAGGCTCGGAGAAACGAAGTGATTTCCCCAAGGTCATGAGGCCAGCTAGAGCAGAGCTTGGCCCAGACGTCGTATCTCCGGCTCCCGTCTAGGCCTCCTTTCCTGGCACCGTGTTGCCAGACCCTGCGATCGCAGAGCTGGCGTTGGGGTCCTCGGGTTTCAGGCTGCCCGGGAGCGGCTCCTTGCAGGCCACTGAACTGCAGCTGAGCACCCGCCTCCGGAGGGAAACGTGCTTTTGTCTGCCGGGCAGCTCCAGGCACTGCCGTGGGCGCTGGGGCCTGCCAGGCCCTGGGCAGGGTCTCTGCCTGTACCTGAGCTTGCTTTTCTGTGCGGCGGGCACAGTGCCCACCCCATAATGTGTCCGTGATGTGCGTGGAGCAGCTCGATCCCTGCCTGTCACGGGCTCTGCTGTGGGAGAAAGGACGATTCCCGCATGGCAGGGCACACAGAATGAAGCCCAGGTTTAAGGGCAAAGGGAATGTACAAAATCCTGGCTTTAGGATGTGTTTCCTTTTCTGGATCTGCTAAGAGGAGGCATGGAGGAGCCAGGGGAGCAGCCCAGGGCCAAGTCTGAACCCCGACCTGGGAGGCCGCCTCTCCCTGGACCCCGTTTTCCACCATCTTCACGCGAGGGGATTGTCCGTCCATTGTGCCCAGTTCATCCTGGCTTCTGCCGTCTCCCCGCGTCCGGTCGAGCTTACTTAGCATTTGTCAAGACGGAAGCACCCCAGCCTGGGTGTTCTGGACGCGGTCGCCTTGTCTCCTGCTTTCCTGTCTGTAGTGGGTGCTTGCTCGCCTTGCGAGTGAGCCGCTGCCGGAACTCGGGGAGGTAGCACAGCCGTGGCCCTGCGGGGACGTTTGGGCTGCAGCAGGGCTCAGCGGGGGTCTCGCCCCTTCCCTGCTTCCAGGACGTGGCTTTCTCCAGGAAGGGAGGGCCGAGCTGAGCAGATGGTGGCATTTTGTGTCCCCTGCCCCCTCTGCCTTGGTGAGAGTGGACTCACCAGTCCCGCCTGCCCTTCCCCCCATGCCTTCCAGCTACATCTACTGGACGGAGTGGGGCGGCAAGCCCAGGATCGTGCGGGCCTTCATGGACGGGACCAACTGCGTGACGCTGGTGGACAAGGTGGGCCGGGCCAACGACCTCACCATTGACTACACTGACCAGCGTCTCTACTGGACCGACCTGGACACCAACATGATCGAGTCGTCCAACATGCTGGGTGAGGGAGGGCCGAGGCCCTGTGCTTCCACGTGGGGGGTGGCGGGTGGGGGCCACCTCCCGGCCCCACCGCACTGTGCCCCTCGGGCCTACAAGTCCCTTGTAGGAGGTGTGGACACACCGTGAGCTCATCAGCCTCACCCTCCTGGGGGTTGTCCCTGTCCCCCTGTGGTGACATTGCTGTGGTTGTCAGGAGACCCTGGTGGCAGCTCTGCCTGTGTACCTGCCGGCACCAGTTCCCAGCTAGGCCCTGGGCAGGGACATCACAGAGGTTTTCATTGATGGGGAAACTGAGACCCAGGGAAGTCACATGACTTGCCTGAGGTCACAGTGCTAGTGAGCTGTGGAGCCCTCCTCCGACACCGGCTCTCAGTCTCCACCCAGCCCCGAGCCACTGCTGTGCTCACAGACTCCCAGCACCCCAGGGAGGCTCCTTTTCACAGATGGCGAAAATGAGGCTCAGGGAAGCTTTGAGAAAACCTGTCCCAGCTCCTCCAGCTGCAAGGGCGGGATCTGAACCTAGAGCAGGAACTCAGACTGTTTTGCTAGAGGGGAGTGGGTACGTTAGTTGTCCTGGACAATGTGCCAGGTGACTGGAGCCACTGTGGTCCACGGGGACCCCCCCCCAGTTGGGAGAATGGCAGGGTGACGGGGCAGAAGCCCCGAGGGCTCGGGTCTGACTCCCAGACAGGCCTTGGCTTCCGGGCAGACGGGGAGGAGAGAGTGTGGCTGGCCGTGCAGTGCTGGGATGGTCACCCAGCAGCCCTGGCTTTGGTGACCTGGGCTGGCCGACTGTACCCTGGGCCTGGCAGAGCCTCTGTGAGCCGTCCAGTGCGCGGGGCCTTCAGGAAGGGCCAACAGAATTTGGCTTCCCACCTGATGCTGGTGCCGCCTGTGGTGGACGTGGGAACCGGCGCGTAGGCAAGGTGGATGCCATGTCCCAGGCAGCGTGCGGCAGAGCTAGAGCTGGAACCCCAGTGCCCCGGTTTCTGCCTAGGGCGGCTGCACCCGCCACAGCCCCTGACTGCCCTGGGGTACGAGGCCAGTGGCAAGGTCTGAGCGTGTCTTTGAGACCCGCACCCTAGCTCGGCGGTGAATTGCGTGACCTTGCTCGTCTGGTCCTTATCCGAAGCCGGTGCCAGACCAGAAACCAATCGCAGCGCAGCTGTGGTTCCTGAAATATTGCGCTCGTTAGTCACCCTGGAGTGAGGACAGTCCCAGCTGAAAACCAGCAAAGCCCTGGTGACTGGCCTGAGCCTGCAAATCGAGGGTGGCTGTATTTGCGCTGAGCCTGGCTGTCCCTCTGCCGCGTGGCTTCTGTTCCATGCTCTGGGTGTCACTGAGCTTGATTAGCAGTGTGGACAGCCCGGGCTTGTCATTGGGGGAGCAAAGGATGAGTGACGATGCCCGACGTGGCGTGAGCCGGCGGAGACATGGGCGTGTGGCCTCGCTGCCCGGCTGCCCCCGGCCCTGCTGCTTAGGAATTGTGTGACTTTAGCCGCGTCACTTACCTTCCTGTGCCCCGGGTTCCTGGTAGTAATGGTGCCTTCCTCACGGAGTTGACGCAGGAATTAATTAGATAATATGGACAAAAGCACCTCTCGAGTGCCTGGGACCCACTGAGTGCCCCCTGAGGTCCTCTGCATGTCCATGAGTTCTGACCACGTAGTTACTTATTGCTGTTAGTATGCAACTTGCACTGCGTGAGGACACCACCACTCACTGTTGACGTGTATTTGGGTTGTTTCTAGTCTGTGACTGTTACAAATAGTCTTGTACCACGTAATGTTTGGGTCAATAAACAGACCACGTCCATGATGGTCCCGTAAGATCATAATATCGTATTTTTACTGTGCCTTTTCTATGATCAGATATGTTTAGATACAGAAATACTTCCCCTTGTGCCACAGTGGCCTGCAGGATTCACTGGGTACCACGCTGTCTAGGTTTGTAGCCTAGGAGCGATAAGGCTTGCCGTGCAGCCTGGTGCGGAGTGGGCTGTACCAGGTAGGGCCGTGTAAGTACACACTGCAGTGTTTGCTCGGTGAAATCGCACACTCACACCTAACGGCGCATTTCTCAGAACACATCCCTGTCGTCAGCGACTCGTGACTGTGCTTCCTGCCGTGGACGTTCTCGCGGTGTGGTTTTGGTGGCTGATGCGTGCCTCTCTCTCTTGCACGTATACCCAGTCGCCGAGCAGGTGGATGTTCAGCTTCGGTAGACCCCGCCCGTTGTCCACAGCGGCCAAAGACTTTAAAGATTTCTCGAAGCTGCTGGGCTACAGGGTCGGACCAGTTCTCCCAGCAAGGCGCCCATGCTTTGTGGTCTGGCTGTGCCGTTGCTGACACTGTGCCCGTACGTTTCCACGCAGGTCAGGAGCGGGTCGTGATTGCCGACGACCTCCCGCACCCGTTCGGCCTGACGCAGTACAGCGATTACATCTACTGGACGGACTGGAACCTGCACAGCATCGAGCGGGCCGACAAGACCAGCGGCCGGAACCGCACCCTCATCCAGGGCCACCTGGACTTCGTGATGGACATCCTGGTGTTCCACTCCTCCCGCCAGGATGGCCTCAACGACTGCATGCATAACAACGGGCAGTGTGGGCAGCTGTGCCTCGCCATCCCTGGTGGCCACCGCTGTGGCTGTGCCTCGCACTACACCCTGGACCCCAGCAGCCGCAACTGCAGCCGTAAGTGCCTTTCTTTCCCCCCGCACCACACTCCCACGTTAGATTAGCCTGGCTGTGGGCGCCGAGGTGGAAAGGAACTTTTCATCTATGGTTACCTTGGTGTACATGGCAGGCTGGGCAGGTTGTGCACTGCACAAGCTGCATAATGCTACTTGGAGGCCCAGACTGGGTGAAGGACTTGTTGCATCATCAAGACTTAAGTAAATGACGGCCGGGCGCGGTGGCTCACGCCTATAATCTTAGCCCTCTGGAAGGCAGAG